>JAGDQP010012635.1:0-49788 GCA_022664845.1 Lepisma saccharinum
AAATTTTGAAAACAAATTAGATGTAGAGTACAATCTAATCACAGAAAAATAATCACTCGAATAGTCCTTCTCAGTTAAGTTCGTTCGCGCACGAAACGAACTAGCTCTGACTTCCTGAACTTCGTTAAAATTAACATGGTCACCATCCGGATAATAAATTTACCTCGTTTTGCATCACGTAATCTTATTTTGCTTCATCTAGTAGTATAAAATCGTAGCCATTGCTCCAGTAGGGAAGAATTTTGACACAACTAATTTATATAGTAGATTAATTCAACGGTTTATCTTAAACAATTGATTTATCTTTACTTTCCCATATTTAACACTTTTCTGAACTATAGATTGCTGTTACATATTACGATTTACACAGATAGCACCACTAGTAAAAGATAAAACTATTAAAGAATGCTTTTCCTAGAGGCTTTTTTCAGTAAAAGAGGGAATAACGGATAGTACAAAATTATTACGTTTATGAAAGACACTCTCCAGTTTTGTGTACCATGACAGATTTTTATAATGATTTCAGTTAAACATTAAGTTCTTGAAGGAAGGCATGCTGTTTTAGCTTTTATAAAGCCTGAATACACCACGTTCATTCCCGTTTAAATTGTAATCCTCAACCCGCATTAGACTCTTGTATAAGATGGAATTGAATTGAATTGAACTTTACTTGTGACCTTTAGATATCTAAGGCTGAGGGCTGTATAAGATGGGGTCTTATCAAGTATTTATTAAAATAGTTGCTTTGTCTGTCGGCCGAGCGGTCTGCAACAATAGGCCATCGGCTCGAAAGTCCGGGGTTCGAGTCCCGGCAGCGGCATGAGTGTTCATTTTAACAGTTAAAGGCGATTCGTGACGTTCCAAATTTCTAGTTACTAGACTAGCCCATATAAAAATAAAGTTGAATTTTTTTTCTATATAATGGTTTCTCTTCTTGGCAATACATTTTAACTAAGACGTTAAATGTTAATTCCTTGCCATTTATTTTAAATATTTTCTGAAATTGGGATATTTTTCTTGTGCCGTAAATGTGACTTAGTTGGCGAAGTCATGGAAATTTTCAAGGATATAGAAATATGTAATAACTTCAACCAGATAATTCTTCTATCCAAGAGAATCAATTTATTATACTGTTGACCAAATGCAACGAGTAGAATGCAAAGTTCGATATACAAACGTAACAAATGAAATTTGAAGTAAATAAAAGATATTTCTCCAAAGAATGGTCTTACATATTAGTAAATATCTTCCTTCGTATTTTGACCATTCATGTCCTTACTTATAACAACACCTTCTATTTTCGTTTATTTCTTTCTTATATGTGCGAGTCGGTGTCTCTTGTTATCCTGACAACGGTTTCAAGTCTTCAGAAATTACGAAGAAAACGAATTTCACGAAAATAATTTTCAACGTTAAGATCGTACATTCCGTGAACTTCATTATGCAATTCTGAACAAGTCTTAAGTAACCACATTACTAGGGCCTCCTCTTGTAATTTTCGCAAAAGGATGGTCAAACAGCTTAATTTCTCACGTCTCCTCCCTTCAAAGGTGTGAAAATATCAAAAAATATCCCGTACGTACCTTATTTCTTACTCCCGCCCTCCATTTAAACGCTAGTTAAATTTGAAACCCGCCTTAACGATAACTACCGTTTACATTACTAAAATGAACTCGGATTAACGTTAACTATGGTAAAAATATTAGTAATGTAAACAAGGCGTCAGTTATAATCTCATCGTGGCCGGATCGAACGTTAGCCAGTATAAACACAACAGTACGATTTTTTCTACATTATCTTCAATTACTAAGCATGGAAAACGTAGAGCATAGGTAACACAGATTCGATAATCAATGTGATAAGGACTTTCTTCGTATTTACTATTGTCATGAAGAAATAATAGGTCTTCTTTTTACATAACAAGTTCAGCTCGATTCATGATTAAAACAACCAATCCATCTTATCCACTGCTGCCATCTTGTGAGTAAAAAGTTAAAAAATATTCTGAAGTATTTTTTTCAAGAAAGCTTATATTCACGTTTTGTAAATGAGATACATTTTTCTTTACTATTAAAGCTAGCTTATTAAAAAGTATTCCAATATCGAAATAAAGTGTTGCGTTTAGACTAGTAACATGATAGGAATGTAAATGTTTCTTTTATCAAACTTAAGTTGCTTATCCTACCTTTACAAGCATTGTGTGTAAATAATCATCTAGACCCTTCCGTAAAGATTCTGTTTGTAATACCTTGTTTAAATTAGTAACTTCTTTTCGATGGTAAAATTATTTGTAAATCTATCTTCCCTTCAGAGTATCAAACTTATCCTACTTGTAGTATTATTAATTACCCATCCATCCATCTATAAAATGTGTTCACCCTGATGCTCGTAAAAGTTTCGAGCCGAGGCTCCTATCTTCAATCTTCAATTAACAGGGTAGGGCATGTGTAACAATAAAAAAACGGGTAGTATGCCCCCCTGAACGTTCTAAAATTGTAATAGAAGCTGTTGGACACAAGTTAGACGATGGATATGTCTACATGATGTTGGTTTCATAATTTCAAGAGCGTGGAACAGCGAGAACAAAGCAGAATTAAGATAGACAAGAGCAAAATACACGGCCACGTGATACGATGTGAATGGGATGAGAATGAACTGATGAGAGAAGTTTCGTACAGTCTGCAACACTTGAATTGATGTAATGCCTTTTCAAAGCATTTTTCAAAATCATGTAAGAAGTTATAAACACTAAAGAGACTATCAACCGACTAATTCCAAGATTTCTGTCTTATTCCAATTTTACTCTTATTCCATTCGATAATATTCAATCGATGTAATACCATTCCTTGCATTTTCAAAAACTGTGCATGAAGCTTTAAACACTAAAGAGACTATCAATCGAATGAATCCAAGATTTCTGTGTTATTCTAATTTCAGTCTTATTCCATTCGATAATATTTAATCGATGTAAAGTCTTTTCCTTACATTTTCAAAAACGATGGATGAAATCATAAACAGTAAATAGTCTGTGGAATGAGTGATTCCAAGATTTCTGTCTTATTCTAATTTCAGTCTTATTCCATTCGATAATATTCAATCGATGTAATACTATACCTTGTATTTTCAAAATCTATGCATGAAGTTATAAACACTAAAGAGACTATCAACCGAATGATTCCAAGATTTCTGTGTTATTCTAATTTCAGTCTTATTCCATTCGATAATATTTAATCGACGTAAAGTCTTTTCCTTACATTTTCAAAAACGATGGATGAAATTATAAACAGTAAATAGTCTGTGGAATGAGCGATTCCAAGATTTCTGTCTTAAGGCCGCTTTAGACGGTACAATGTCTCGTACGATCTCTCGTATGAAAGAATGTATACAATCCATAGTACGAGATTTTTCGTACGATAAAGCATACAATATTGTATAGTGTTTTACACGGTATAATTTTGGATACGAGGGGCTAATGATGAAACTGCTGGAGTTTATAGTTGTGACACCTCAGGCTTTTAGGGTAATTATGGCACATATATTTGTGAAAGTATAGCCCATTTAAAAAATAGAAAGTAATTAAAATATTGATAACAATTAATCTTGACGCAACAGAAATTCAGTTAATTGTAATGTCAAATTCTTCTACCAAGAGAATCTAACTTCTACTAGGTTTCAGTGGTAACGAATTGTCGTAGTTTTACTTCTGGACTTCGATAAAGATATTTCAATGCGGATACAAAAAACGTTGAAAATTATGCTGTCTTCGGTGATAAGTACGGAATCATATATGTTCTGTTTTTACAATATTCCTGAGCTAACAAGATATGTGACAATACACAGCACTTCAAAAGTATATAAATCGCGATATATTAAGTCCTATTTATACATATGGGGCTATTAGTAACACTGCGGTATAACTACTTCTATCACAGAGGACTGACAACGCCTCAAAATGTTACGTTTTACGTTCCTATAAGCATTAAATACTTGCAAAATACAAAAATGAGGAGTAATACAGATTTTATATAATTTATAGCCACATTTCTCACAAGGTATATAGGTGTGAATAGAAAGGGTCAACTGTCTTAACCATTGAATAAAAATAAATTCTTTCGATTAGTTACCTAGCTCATGCATTGACTTGCACAGTTCTGGGTTGACGTCGACACTCTACTTACATTATGTCTACTTCTGTAATTACTGTTCAATGTATTTCATTATTTCGAATGCACAGAGCGTATATGTTTATCAAAATAATTGGGGAGTAATATGATTGCAAAGATACCGGTATCCTCTACATTATTTCCCTTCATACTTATCATGATTGCAGCAAATTCGGTACTCTACGCACAAGAAAAACAATGAAAATCACCTTAACTGCATTGCACAATATATAGGAAAAGCTGTAGCTATTAGATTACATCAGAACTTTGTCTTTATATTTTCAAACATATTTCTCACGTATTTAGTAAATTTTATGGTTATAAGAATGCAAAACGTAGCATTTTGAGGTATTCCCAGTAATCTATAGCAGAAGTAGTTGTACTGCAGTATCACCGACCTCTTTACACTTCCCTTAAAAACATTGTTTTATATCTTTATACCTGTAATAGTTTATTATGCCATTATGTATGTTAATTTCTGCATCAAGTAATAACATTGATATGTTCTCTTTGTGTCATAGTCCATAACCAAACAGCCGAATAGGAAAGGACGTTATATTGACAGTAGGGGCGCTGTCATAGATTGTACGGAAAATCCGCTGAAAAATAGGACCGTTTCTATTTAGAGAACACATCGGTGAGGGATTGCACACGAGGGATCGTACGAGAAATTGGATCGTCTAAAGTGGCCTTTATTCTAATTTCAGTCTTATTCCATTCGATAATATTTAATCGATGTAAAGTCTTTTCCTTACATTTTCAAAAACGATAGATGAAATTATAAATAGTAAATAGTCTGTGGAATAAGTGATTCCAAGATTTCTGTCTTATTCCATTCGATAATATTCAATCGATGTAATACCATTCCTTGCATTTTCAAAACGATGTATCAAGTTATAAACACTAAATAGACTGACTTATTTATCCTAAATTTACAAGTATACTGTGTAAATAACCATCTAAAGCGTTCCGTAAAGTAAAGAATCTGTTTTTAATACCTTCTTTAGATCATTAACATTTTTTCCATAGTCTGGGGCCTTTGTAACAGTAGTGTGCAGTGTCGACTGTACCAATGCTGAAGATATGCGAGTGGAGGTAGTGTCACATTTTTATAGATTAATTCTGTCAGGTCCTGGACCCCCCTTCTTCTTCTTACAAGAAAGAGGTTTAAATTATAAAATTAAAACAAGCTTTCGTTAAAATCAGCCTTATTTTTGTTAACACGTGTTTCAATTGGCTACTAAGTCAAATAAATGTGTTTCACTTGGCTATAATCTAATTGCAGAAAAATAATCACTGAAGCATCTATTCACTTCTTTTCCAACTCTGAACGATTAAAATCCCTGTTTTCATTGCTAATTCTTTTTTCAAATCTATCCAGAAGGTTCCGCAGTTACATTAACTTGTAGAACTCACTGGGAAACATTTTCAAGGAATTTCAATTCGCTACAATCTTATCGCAGAAAAATAATCACTTCCAGAGCTCAGTTAACAAACACTTCCACTACAGCAGAGAACCTTTGTGTCAGGGTTAAAACTCGGAGCGGGGGAATCTTTCTATTAAGTATTCCACGTCTTCATCACAAGACCAAACTGCAGCTGTCAATGTGACGCTACAATCAATTCATTTGTGTTAATTTTTCGTATTTTAATCCTCTCCCGTGTAACAAGCAGATTCTTAACTCTACCACGGAAACTTCAGCCTGTTTCTTTACAGACAATGGTAGTACAAGCACGATAACCAAATTAGGTTCGGTAGTGGGAACGCAAGTTAGTTATACCATCGTAAAATGTTAGTAATCTAAACAAGCATTTTACAACTCTACTTACTTTACTTAAACACTCGATTAAGAACAATCTTACGATTTACTTTCTTCAATCGTAAGGTAGCTTAAATTTTAGGGACCTTCTTCCATCTACAGGGACTTACTTCAACGAGGGGCTCGGCTCCAAACTTTTTCACTTAATTTTCATGGAAAGTTCTGATGATTATGATGTTACTAAGATTCAAACAGACTTTACAATTAGGTTATTCTGATCAACAGTTATGAATAGTTATTATATACAAGAAACATTCTAACCAATTCAAATCGTCATCTACAAACACACCCTCTAACCTACTTTAAAAACCAATATATCACTCTGGTCACCATATATATACGTCCTGGTCACCCCATACCGCTTCAATTCTTTCAATTCATTTCAAATACCTTCAAAACGTATGTCATAATGGCTGACATTAATATCCATAGCCGATCAGATCGCAAAAAGCTTCAATTCACTGACTATATCAATGCTCATACCAATGGACTACTCCAGCCAATCCCAAAACCTACCCGACCAATATCACAAACAACTCTCGACATAGTGATCCTCTCTCCCAACATTACCACCCACTGTAACCTCGAGGTCCTGGATACAATAGGAAGCGATCATGTACCTATCAAGCTTACTATAAAACGAAGACATCAAATACGACCAACAGATCATCTCCAGCGTACATCCATACGATATGACCTAGCAGACTGGAACAAATATCGAAACCACCTCAACGACAACCTACAATCCGTACGAGAACCTACCACAGAAGAAGAATTGTATAACACCTTGACATCGTCACAAATTGCATTCAAACAGCAGCCGAACTGCATATACCTACTACGAAGTCAACGCCTTACAGACCAAAATTAATACCGCAGTACCTAGCCTTAGTTCGTCGCTCTCGCCAACAACACCGTGAATACATCCGAACACGAAATCCAGCTTGTTTGCAGCTTCATCGCCAACTACAACGAACAGTACGAAATTATCTAAACGCCTACAAATTGCGACAATGGATAAAATCATGTAATCAACTCAAAGACACTGCACATCGTACTAAATACTGGAAGAGATTTAATCAGCTTACTGGAAAAAGAACCACGACCACTTATCCACTACTTCGAGACGACCAACTATTACATTCTGATCAGGATAAAGCCAACGCATTTGCAGAATACCTACAGGACATCTTCACACCGACCAACAGCAGAGTACCACGGAACCATCCAATTCATCGCCTCAACATCGCAGCTCCAGAATTGCAACCCGATGACCAGCACCATATCAACGAAAATCGTCACCTCACAACACCAATCACCGTCGAGGACATAACAGCAACAATAGTATGTAAGAAAGATACTGCTCCTGGCTTGGACATCCAGTTAACCCCCACACTTGGCAAAATACTAGAACGCATACTGGTCAGACGTCTTCACATCCATCTCCAGGATCATAATTTGCTTCCAGACCATCAAGCAGGCTTCAGACCAGGATATAGTATCCGTCTTACCAATCACATCACCAATCACTCCAACACATGCAAGCCATCCTGTCTCATATTATTCGACCTTGAGAAAGCTTTTGACAAAGTATGGCACCAGGGACTCATCTGGAAACTTCTACGTTTTCGTCTACCCACTGCATACATACGTTATATTTACAACTTCCTAACAAATCGCATTGCATACATAACCATCAACAACGCCAGTTCATTTCCAATCTTCTTACGTACAGGAGTACCACAAGGCTCAGCTCTCTCACCACTGCTATACATCGTGTTCTGTTCTGATCTACCCACACTGCCTGCAAACGTACAGCTTTACCAATATGCAGATGACACAACATTTCTCGCCACCGCCAACACCATTCAGCAAATAAACAGAACCATGCAAACCGCAATAGACTCCTTTTATCAGTGGTGTAAATCTTGGAAACTCACAATAAACGCTACAAAAACACAACCCATTACATTTCTTCCACCTAAACAAAGATCCAAAGTTCAACGAAATCCCACTCTTCTCACTTTGCAAATACAGAACACTAGAATCAAACCTACTACTACCGTCAAATACTTAGGACTCACATACAATCATCATCTTACCTGGAATGACCACTTAAAATATCTTACGACCAAAGCCTACAATAGACTCAATCTAATAAAACGTCTTACTGGTACAACATGGGGCCTCACACAACACCTATAAAGTCTTTCTACGTCCTGTCCTGACATATGGTCATGTAGCTTGGCTAGCAGCGCCGCAGAAATTTTACGACAAACTAAAAATACTAGAGCGACATGCGTTTCGCCTAGCTTATCGAATACAGTTACCTAGCCCCACTGCAGAGTTATACGTACGCGTCACTATGCCTCATATCTTGTTCCACCTTGAAACATTACGACAGCGCTTCATCACTACTCGCTATGAAACTTTGCACCCCCTACTATTAGACACCATGCACATTGATGCAACCTACGATCTTCAGCGCCCACCCAACATTACAAGCCCATTATCACTCCTGATCAGCATATACCTCTCAGACCTACCCAACAATCATCCAGACCTACCATACCTCACAGCCTTCTCTGTCCCGCAACCACCAAACTTCATACTTCCATCACATGCACAATAGTCCTACTGTTACTAACAGGGCACCAAATGTCACCCTCAGCGTACGGAATCGCCCCGGGGACAGAAAATAACTTACATTTGTTTCTACTAATTTTTCTACTAATGATGTGGCGTGTTTAACTTCATAATTTCATTCACCTCTTCACCGAAAATATGATCATATCATGAAAACTCTCTTTTCCCTACTCCTATACCTTCACGTCTCCCATATTTTAACTTCCCTTTCCCTATGAAGAGGGCGTAACCCTCTGTGTGGGAGATAGTCATGGCTACACCATGGCTATCAATTTGCTTAAATAAAAAGAAAAAAAAGTTTCCAAGTTATTCCAGGAAGCCACCCTGGAAAATAAAAATACGGCGTTGGATGCAAACCAACTAAAAAAAATTATATTTTTTTACCAAAAAAAAAGGAAAGGAAGTACCCTTTATTCATTTGTTCCAACTTCGTCTTGATTCGTGTCTTTCGAACTTTGCTCCTTGTTTCTAAACCTGTTGGGTCTTTCGGATTTTATTAAATGTTGTTTCCAACCCTGTTGTTTTAATCGCTTGTATTCCTTTCTTTCCAACTTTGCTTGTTGTTGTTAAACCTGTTGGCTCTTTCGGTTTTTTAATGAATGTTGTGTCCAACCCTGTTGTTTTAGTCGCTTGTATTCCTTCCTTTCCAACTTTGCTTCTTGTTGTTAAACCTGTTGGCTCTTTCGTTTTTTTATTGAATGTTGTGTCCAACTCTGTTCTTTTAGTCACTTGTTTTCGTTCATTTGGTTGGCAACCGTGTCTTCTTGCTTTGCTTCCATACATCTGGTTGGCAACGCTGTTTCATTCTTCTTTCCTCATCTTCTAGAGGAATGACCTTTCTAGGCGCCATCTTACATTACGCCATCAGTAATTTCTCAATCGCTTTCTACTACAAACTGTATCAACTAACCTTGCCAACTCTATCCTCTGCTGTCACGTGATGGGAATTTCCACGCCACATCTTCACTGAGACACGTTTCCTATAACGTCATTATTCTCCCCAAAATTCACCCGTAGTGTTATACAAACACCTCCTGCGTCACCTCAAGCCACCTACGTGGACCACCATCTTAAATTTGCGTCACTCTTCGATTGTCATCACTTTTTCCCACCCAAAATTCATTCGTAGTCTTGTACGAACGTCCACACCACGTCTTAGGGGTCAACTACCTCCTAGGGGGTCAACGACCTACCACGTCAATTCAACGATGTGCTGGATGCCCCTGGAAGGTAGGCAACCAGCAATTTTCAGTCGTTCTTGTACCCTTCCTACTTGACATCTTCAGGGTATTCATTCTTGCATATATTTTGAGGTCATCCACACATTGCATTTTTTTTCAGTATCCCTATGAACTTCGGTAGGTTATTAGTAAAAGAGAGAAATAACAATGTTCCAAGATTCGAGTCTTGCGAGACTCCTGACAGAGCTGTATATTAATTAGATTTGTATTCTTTAAATAGTACAGATTCTCTGCAGGAGTTATCATCACAATTATTGTATAAACACATTTTGTATTCTTCAAGAACGGCGAAAATGTTATTGAATTGTATAATTTCTTCAACTTCTGGTTGGACTGAATAACCAAATAGACCCACGGAAGTCATCATGATCTTACAGTAGGAGAAGACTGGCATGTGGACGCTAAAGTTTTGTTCGTGAGAGACTGTTGTCTGCCCAAACTTCTCACATACATCTGTCCGCTGACATTTGTCCCTGGTAGGAAATTGCTCACAAAAAATTGTCTAATGAGTACTAGTCCTAAGCGTCAAACCACGAATACTTTTTTTTTTTCTTTTTGTATTTGTGCGAATAATATAATAGAAAGTTACACATTCAGGCGGAAATGGAAGCAATATTTAAAGAAATACTTTTCAGCTAAGAGAAAGAGGTTCGGAATAAAATTGAAGTGTCATAGGAAATCGAGAAGTAGGTGATTAATACAGGTAGAAATATAATGTTCATAGAACTCGTAAATCATTTTGAATAAACCTTTAAAAAAAAAAAGTAGTTTCCATTCCGTTTAGTGAAAGTTTGCTAAACTTGATTTTTTGTGTGAGAAATGATAGTAATTATGCGACTAATTGCTAGTCTCGATTATACAATCGCAGTGCCTTTCAAAACAACAAACTTCGGTGCCCCAGGTGGGATTCGAGTCTGGAATCTTACGATAGCGATCCATCGCGCAAGCCCGCACACTTATCCAGATCGTCGCTTTGTCCTACTAGCTACGTACTTAGGAGGTGAAAAAGAACGGGAGTATTTTCATATTCTTGTCTCATAAATATCACAAGATTCTTACGTAATTAATATATATTATGTATTTTGCTTCTTGATCCCGCTTCCCCTTGCAGGTCTCATAGCTTAGCGTTATCCTATCCGACGACGAAAAATAAATAACTTCTCACTGTCAGACATGAACTCAAGATAATACTGCAGTCGGAAATTCTTATCACTATTGAGAGCATTAAAAAGTTAAAGGTTAGCATCATGTGAATCTCCATTGTATCAGGTAGAGTTTATCAACTGTTTGACTTGTAAAAATGGCTCAACATGAATTATGTTATACTGCTGCTTATCTGTTGTTTTGTAGTATCAACGAGGACATTCAGTGGAAAAGATTGCTTTTCGGGTTGTTTTGAATGTCCCTCTTTCATTCAATACATATTCATTAACCTAGACGTGACATATTCATTAACCTAGACGTGAAAAGAAAATACTAGAAATTTTGTAACACTCCAGCTATTATTGTGAAGTTCTTCATTAAGGTAGGTTTTTGTATAATCGAATGAGATATGTCTTATATTTTTATACGTTATATTTACACTGAATTTTTATTTTTACGAAATTGTAGGTAACGGAAGTTTTTACGAACGAAATTTTAAATTTTAAATTTTATTAAATTTCTTTATAGTCCACAATTATTCATGCTGTGCTACGGCCGCCATCTTGGAAAATGGCAGCCGATTTTAACTTATCTTTTTATCGTATCTCGGTAACGGTTGGAAATGTGAAAAACATTAAAAAGACAAAAGTTAAAGATTATTAAAATTGTCTTGGAGAAAAACGTAAATTAAAAACATAATAAAATTGGAGATTAATCTACGTGTTAAAAGTAATTGACATGGTAAACTTCCAACAACTTATAATACTATGATTTTTGAATTTACGTTTTCTTTAGAAAACCGTAAGAGATAGGACAAAACTTATAAGGACCAAAAAGATGTATTTTATTATGAACTTTAATTTTTGTCTTTATTTTCTTGTTAAATATTTCCAACGGTTTTGATATGATAAAAAAAATGAAAATAGGCGGCCATTTTCCAAGATGGTGGCCGTAGCACAGCATGAACAAGTGTTGATTTTTTTATATGTTGTTACTCGATACTAGTGCTACACATAGGCGATTTATCTCCTTTTGGGGAATTATTTCCAGGTAGAGTTTTTGTTTACCTAATATGACTGACTATTAAGGCTATTTGGCCAGAATTGATTACGTAGAAAATGGTTTAGGTATCGGTCAGAGGAGAGCATAAGAGTTTATACCATTCCTTAAGGTATAATCTCGGCATTAGCCTGGTAAAACAGCGGAAACCCTAGAAAATTTCAATGACGATGGTCATCCAAGGGGTTCGAACCCTTCTACCTACTTAATACCAATTTGAGGTCGCCGACACTACTATCTGGGTGAAATTTATTATTATTATTATTTACAGAAGTTACAGAGATAGTCTGTTTATACATGTTCTAAAAGTTGATTCATTTACAAATATGTCAACGTTATCTGGAAGGTGATTGTAGGTGCCGACAATCCTATTTAGGAGGGACCTTTGTATGTACAACATTTACTCTCAATATTCGGGTGTAGAAAAAATCACTTGAGCGTGTTGTTCTGCAGGGTATACGAAAGTTTATTTCACCAAGCAGCTTTTCACAAGAAACATGATCCATTGACAAGTTTGTGCAGAAATATAAGGTCCGAAATTTTGTTTCTTACCTGTGGTGGATTGATATTGAGACATTTTAGGGTCAGTTCTGCAATCGACGTGTAAGCTTCTGGCCAGGACTAAGCTCAAGCCCAGTCATATTTTGGCCAATGAGACCAATGAGAGTACGCAAAATGAGACTTGGCCTCAATTTTGCCCTGGCGAGACGCTTAGCCGTCGATTATAGAACGGACCCTTAGTATATCATTTTTTTGGAAATGTACGGAGATGAGGTACTCTGTAAGATACGATGGCAAAAAAAAAAAAAAAAACATTATTACGGAATTTAATTTATTACGGAACTGAGTTTATGTTACTATTTCCAATTTTGTAGGCGTAGTTGATACGTTCCTTTTCTAGTGAAAGCGTAAGAGAAGTACATTTTTCAAAGTTTAGGTTTAGTTTCCAAGACGCACACGAGTTGAGGAGGCTAGAAGCATCATTTTGAAGAGTAAGAGCATCCTTTTTAGAACGAATTTGCCTGTAGAGCTTGCAATCATCAGCGAAAATGAGAATATTAGTCGGGCTATTTGCAAATAAAGAAGGCAAATCATCTATGTATAATAGGAACAGTAATGGGCCCAGGACACTGCCTTGAGGGACACCATAAAATAAGGGAATAAAGTCAGAAATATAGCCTGTGAATGTGACTCGTTGTGGCCTATTACTGAGATAGTTTTTAAAATTTATAACTTATTGAAGTCTTTATGAAATAGTCCGTGGCAAATAATTTACATTATTCAGTTGTATATTCCCAGTTAGAATTGCATTTAATTTATAATCCTAAGAAGCACAGACACTTGTATGTAACTTATGAAAACTATTTACTGTGCTTTAGTGGTCAGGTTTGCTGGTTTTGGAAGAGAATTGGGGACGAATGTAACTTCCAGTCCTGATATTGACTATACTGATTACGGTTTTTTCATGGTTTCCCCAGTTCCACCAAAAAACAAATTCCGTGGAAAATAAATGTTTAAAGAATTGTAAAAAATAAATGTTTGGTAATATAATTAGTAGTACTTATATAATTCTAATTATTTTCATTCGGAAGCCAGTAGTTAATGGTAACCACCGTGCCCAAATAGTAACTTATTGTTTCATAATTAGAATCGAGTTAATATTCGTTAGTATATGAAAATAATTTTATATATTACTTCACGAGAGACTGTAAACATGTGGTTAAAATTTGATTTTTTTAAAAAATATTGATGAACTTTATTACAAAGACTTGTTACTCTGAGGTTAGGTATATAAAGTGACTCTTCAATGCCCGCTCAAGATTTTTATATATAAAGAATTTTATTTGTTTGCTATCGTGACGAGAAGAAAGCAAATTTGACGATTTTAGTGTTTTCCCCCATATTTGTAGTGTCGAGGGCCACTACTTACAGTTAAGTTGCTAGTGAAAGTTCCAAGGTTCAAACCCTGTTTGTACATGATATTCTGAATGAAAAAATCACTAGTTTCTTTCAGATCTGCTGGGAGAATATAATGAAGGTACATTGATTCAAGCTGAAGAGATATTATATTATCATTTCCTATGGTTAATTTGCGGTAAGTCTTACGCGTGACGCTCTATAGCATAAGATGGTTGCCAAACGCAGAAGTGGCATATTTTACATGACTAGCGTATATTTTTATCTACCGAATCAGATTAATATAACCACATTTCTCCAGGATTTTGTTTTATTATTTTTATTACCAATCCTATTAGCTTTAATGCATGTTGTAAGTAGTATCCGAACAAAAACACCAGAGGTGCAAAAAGTGGAGCCAAGTTCTTTAGCCCTAAAAAGGTGTGAAATGGGAGACGGATGAGCCAAGTTCCTTGGTGACAGCATGTAACAGGAACAAAGGAACTTGGCGCGAGGTAGCAAGGTTCATGATCCTCAAGCTATAATGGTGGTAGGGATCCTAAAACGCACTACGTCCACCGCCCCCAACCCTAAGGCTTTTGCCAGCTCGCGCCAAGTTCCTTTGTTCCTGTTACATGCTGTCACCAAGGAACTTGGCTCATCCGTCTCCCATTTCACACCTTTTTAGGGCTAAAGAACTTGGCTCCACTTTTTGCACCTCTGGTGTTTTTGATCCGGTTTCACAGCTTTCTGTACGTGTATAATATATATACTCGCTCGCTCGGCCTCGTTTAGGTCCTCGCCCCCCCTAGCTGGCTGCGTCCCCAACTTCGAGTTTTTGGGTACTTACGCCCCTTTATCGTAACCACTCTCCAGGACACTGTGCTTCCATGTTGCAGATTTTTTCCTATACCCACCACCCGGGGGAATGCCATATTTATTGAAACATAGGGAAGCTTTGCCATATTTATTGTAACCTACTTGTGATGATACACCTTTATAGCAAATTTGCTTCCTGCTGGCGGCCCTAAAATCCACCACCACCAACCCTAAGGCTCGAACATCATCTGGTGTTTTGCTCGGATTTCACAGCTTTTTATACGTATATATATATATACTGGGTTCGCCTCGCTGGGCCTGCTGCCCCAGAATTCCGTGTGCACCTAAACTTTAAATTTTTAGGGCTACGCCCCCTTTATTGTAATCAGACTTTCTGGGGGCAGCGCCCCATGCTGTGCAGACCTTTTCTCATATCGCCTCGGGGGCTGCACGCTCATAGCGGTGGTTTGATCCATTTATTGAAACATTTTCGTGATGGTACACCTTCATACCAAATTTCGTTTCTCTAGCTTCAGTGGTTTGGAAAATGGTATTTGGGCGGCTATGTTGAATTAAAGAAAGCGATTTAAAAAAAAATCTTACATTGCCGTTACCTACTTGTAATGGTACACCTTCATACCAAATTTCGTTTCTATAGCTCGAATGGTGTGGAAAAAGTTTTTGTGAGGCCATTTTGATCCAAGTTAACAACTTTTTCAAAAATGTAAATTAGTCCTAAACTACTCTTGTTAATACACCTTTATGCCAAATTTCGTATCTCTAGTTCAAACGGTCTGGAAAATGGATTATGAAGACAGCCATTTTGGATTCAAAATGACCATTTGTGACACGCGGAACTCGGCTGCATGCACTGCCGTACGTGTTGATACCCCCCACGATTCGCTCGCGTCGCTGCGCCAAGAATCCCACGGCAGGCCGCGCATCGAACTTGAGGAGTTTGGAGGAACTGTGTCCTACTATCACAACCAGAATCTGCAGGGTGCTGCGCCCCATGATGCAGATATTCCCTCATACTCCAGAGCGCTGCGTCCGAATGGGGAAACTTCCACATTCTGCCTGTATAACATGCTCCTGGCAGTGCTAACGTTTGTGACGAGTAAAACTTGGTGGGACACGCAGGAGTATTGGAAGTTGGCGCGAGGAACTAGGCTCATCCATATTCCATTTCACCACTTTTTAAGGTTGAAGAAGTTGACTGGACATTTTGCACCCCTGGTGCTTTTGCTCGTATTTCGCAGCTTTTTACACTTGTGTAATTTATATGATCGCTTCGCCTCATTGGAGTGCTGCCCCAGAATTCCAAGATGGCCTCGCTGAGGCGCACCACTTTATCGCAATCAGGCTCCCGCTGGGAACTGCACCCTAGTAGGGGAGACGAGCCGAATTTATTCTAACCTACTCGTAATACCAAATTTCGTTTCTCTAGCTTCAGTCGTTATAAAGTGGGGCTTAGGCGGGCATTTTGGATAAAAGATGGACACATTTTTAACGTTTTCTTATATTTTCGTGACATACTCGTGATGATACACTGTCATACCAAATTTCATTTCTCTATCTCGAACGATGTGAAAAATGGTATTTCAGCTGCCATTTTGAATCAAAGATGGTGACTTTTTTCAAACGTTGTTATGTTTTCTTAAACTACTCTTGATAATACATCATTCTGCCAAATTTCGTATCTCTGGCTCAAGCAGTTGGAAATTGGATTTATGACGTCCGCCATTTTTAATCCAATGTGGCGTCTTTAGAGATATTTTGTAATATTTTCATAATCTACTAATAATGTTGTACTGTCAAACTAAATTTCGTTATTCTAGCGGCAGCCGTTTAGGCTGTGTATTGTTTAAAATTTTAGGTTTGGCGGCCATTTTGAATCCGAAATGGCGACTTTTTAAAATTTTTAAAACGTTTTCTTAATTTGCTATCAATGATGTAGTGTCATACCAAATTTCACTGTTCTATCTTTAGTCGTTTAGGCTGTGTATTCTTTGAAATTTTAGGTTTGACGGCCATTTTGAATCCAAGATGGCGACCTTTTCAAAATGTCGGAATTTTTCCTTTATCTACTTATCATCCTCTACCTTCATACCAAATTTCATGTTTCTAGCTTACTCCAAACACCCTAAACAATATGATGAGTGAGTGAGTGAGTGAGTGAGTGAGTGAGTGAGAGTCAGTTAGCCTAAAATGTGCAATTTCAGGGGTCCACAACTAGAACATAGTTTGAGATACGAATATGAAATTTTGTACATCTGCACATATTTACCATATCTCCTTAACGGCAAAAGCTCATATTCCTATCTTTAACATCTTTTTTCTTACGGGGCCCCCAAATCGTTGATTTTGCCATAAACTCTTGTTCCTGTATAACATGCTTCTGGCAGTGCTGACGTTTTCTGACGTGAAGAACTTGGCTCATGCACTGCCGTGCATGTTGATAAACGAATAGATAACAAATAAAGTAACCAGTCTTAGAGAAACACATTTGTATAGCTTCTTAAAATTTTCAAACAATTAATTTTAAGGGATAAAATGACTCCAAGGAAGTGCGCAAAAATAGATTGAACTACACTGAGAATGTTGGTTTGGATTTATTTTTTTTAATTTTGGATTGGGAGTAGAATTTGAAATTTTCTCTTATTTTACTGTCAAAAGGCTTCTTATTCATTATGTAGAACCGAAACAATAGTGTGTTGAAGGAGGTATGATAAGAAATTAGCTTTGCAACTTGAACTAATACATGTCTACTTCAAATATCGAGTAAATTGTAGACTAAATTCTCAAGTGAAACTTCCACTGATTGAACCACAGTGTCAAATGTAATTCTACACCAAAACACAAAGATTACCACACGATAACAATTATTATTATCACCGAATAAACACAAATTATTATTTTCGAAATATGACATCCCATCAAACAATTAACACATTACAAATTACTTCCATTACATTCTTCTTTCGTAACCGATAAATTGATTTCATATCAAAGATTCGGTACGAGACGAATAGTATTTTTAGTTTTTTTTCTCCCACAGTGCACATTCCTGAAGAACCAATATGACTGCTGTGATACAACGTTACGGAAGCCAACTCCACATTTCAGATGACCCAGAATGGAGGATAAAAGCTATGCAAAGTATAGGAGAAACAAACAAAGAGAAAACAGAACAAGACGTGGAAACACTCAGAGATATGATACTCGGTAAGTGTTAAAAAAGCAAGCACTAGATTCAGTGATCTGCTTACTATTTTTAAATTTAGGGATCTAACAACTGAAAATACTGGGGAATACTACAACGTCATATCACTCATTGCGCAATGAGGTAGAAAGTATCATCTGGAAGTCAGTAGCGTTAGGCGACACAGAATAAATCGCTGGATAGCTTATTCCTAGGTTATGGATTAGTAATTACGAATTGATCATGAGATACATATAAAGGTAATAAAGATTTATTACAGTTAATTTTCCCGCCCGTTTCAGAGTTTCGGAGACAATTCTAACATAAATGTATCTCGATACAAATTCACAACACTAATCTGGTATATTTCAACCATATTGTTTTTATTTTTTGCTTTAAATTAGTCAACATTGCACATTATTCTCAAGGATCTCTTTTAGTGCCACTAACAGCGCTGAAATAAGACATGTGAAACCATTTTGGCCAAACGTTTGCACTTTATATGCAAGAAAAGTAAGTAAGGAATAAACATTCAGTCTTTAAAATTGAGTCTTTAAGTCTAACTAACAATGAGTACACTTGGTGAAGTTCACTTACTTCAAATGTGCACACCTGTAGCTTATAAACGCGAATAAAATACAAAACAAAAATGTAATCGCATACTTACATCATATGAAATTCAAGTGATCAAAGCAAGACCTGTGTACGACCGAACATTCACATTCAGAAGAGCAAAATGTTGTTTCATTAACTGTGCGATATACGGTATACCAAAATTATAAGTTTCGGCAAAAATAGATCTTGTTTCATGCAAATTTGTATTTGAAAACCCAGCGTTTCTGCAAAACAGCATTTTCCCATTATTTTCCTTTATTTCTATGGAAAACGGACAAGCTGAAATATTTGTCGACATTTTACTAAAAAAAAAAAAAAAAAAAAATGTGAATTGTGTGAATCTGGCCCATTTTTCGTAAAAATAATCATTGTTTTTCATTTATACTAAAAACTAGAGGTATATACAGAGTAGTAATTTTCCGATTTAAGTAAAATGGTATTTTATATTCACATGATGAATGTAAATATTTTGTATGTGTAAATTGAATATGTTCAAATGAAATTTTGGTTTCTAACAAATCATTCGAAAGAGGGAAGTGAACATTTTTCTTGTAAACTTAGTAGGTATGAAGACCATATATTCGTACAAAATATTAGGTTATCGTTAGCAATTCATCGACACCAGAATTTTTCTATACTAGATATCCGATACTGATACATATTTATGACCTTCGATACTTCATATTCGATACATAATACTTCACAGCGTTCTTCAATATTATTTGAGTAAATAATGGTGATTCCAAAATTTAAACATGAGTACTTATTGTACTTGGAAACAGTTTGACCGATTAGAAACGCTAGGAAAGCAATCTCGATTCACCTTGTCCAAATTCGCAGAACTTTCCGGTTTATAAATCTCTATGCAGAACATGAATCAACAAAACATGAATTAAAACGAATAGTTTTAAGAGAACGTTTAGAAAGCACTTGGTATATGAGGTATATTACAATGAGAGAATTCTTACGATAAAAATCGATAGTAGCTCGTGTCAAACGGAGCGTAATCAATGCCAATTGAAACTCTCTGGTCAGTTTGAACCCAATATTTATCATAAGAAGGTACTTATATACCCGATACTTTGGTAAACTTTATTTTTATATGGGCCAGTTTAGTAACTTTATACTTCGGCCCGTCACGATTTGCCTTTAGCTGTTAAGTGTTAAAATCCACACCCATGCCCCTGCCGGAACTCGAACCCGGGACCGTTGAGTCGATAGCCTACCGCCGCAGACCGCTCGACCACCCGGTCGGCATATATCCGATACGTATAGTCATCGGGACAAATGTGTACTGTACTCAGTCGCTAAATTTCGTCTCCAAATAACCTTGGAATTGATAGACCAATTCGAGTACAGTTTTCTTAAACTTTAATTAACTATCGTTGCGTTACAGGAGACCGCACTAGAATTGATCAATTCATTTCAAATTTATTCGAAGAAGAAATTTTACGACTAGGTACAAACTTTTGGCGCAAACTGTACATATCATAATGAAAAACATGTTCACATTTTGAAGAATGTTGCTCCGTCATTCACTAGTATAACAAAGTATTTACGTATACAGATAGAGGATCAAAGCAGTTCACATGCAATGTGTTCCAAAGACTTATTAATCGAATGTTCAAATAGTTGTGTACTTCGGCGTGCAAAGGACACCCCTATGCCCGTTTTTAGCAGCACCTACAGTTCAGTAGTGACCTCTGCACGGCGGAGTACCTAACTATTGGAAGATGCGTTTCATAAGTTTTCAGAACGCATCGCTGGTAAACTCAATATACGTTTTTACTTTCTGTAGTCATGGCTCGAAATTTAATCGAAATAAGTTTCTATTGTTTAAGTCTGAGAAACTGAGCCTAAAGTAACTTCATCATCGAAATGCATCACATCCGCGATTTACCGGAGGTTAGTAGGTTTGCTTTCCTGTGCGCGTGGTCATGGGTCTATGAAAAGTAGTCGTTCGGATCGACACTAGCAAAACGTGTTAAGTTCTGTCCTTAGAAGCTCACCAACTCGTTCACGATATAAATATCAATTAAACCAACCGATATCTTCACTAACAACTTATATTTGTTGTGTGTGAATGAGATCAATATGTACAAATTGTTTAATCATTCCGATAAAAATCATTGTACTTCAACGTAGATTTTGGGACTTGTACTATTCTTCTCTTTTGGATAGCAGGACGTATTTTACAAATGGAACTTCTCTACATTTACAAACTGCTGATACTGCAGAGGTCCTTCACTCACTCTGAAACGTAGATAAGCAATTTAGTGTCAGTGCCTATTCATACGTTAGCTGTGTGTTTTTGAAACATCTAGAATAAATTCCTAAGGGAACATGATTGCCCCAAAGAATTATGGTTTTGATAAACACAAGAAACTTAAATATTAATGACCACCTCTTTTGTTACAAGTTCAGGTATCTGGGATATACATGTCAGTTCCCTATCTCGTGTAGATTGAATTGCAGGGGGTAACAGTTCTAAACGGAATTATATTTTTATGGTTAATGTGAAAGTCAGAACGTGATAAATAGAGACAGGATGTATGTAAGGGAAATCAAGTAAGAAGGAAACGAAGGAAGGAGAAACGAATAACCTTGTCTTTCTTTCCTAGCTTTATGCGTCTTTCTGACATCTTTTCCTTGATGTTGTTTCGGGAATAAGTATGTTCCATGATAAGATATATACCTTATTCCTCGAAAGCATGTTTCAGAAGAATGGATTTGAGTAATAAACCTTTCTATATAAAAGTATGGAATGCTTTCTTTTGGTAGGTAGCCTTCTGGATACTAGCAAGAGGATCCTATGGGGCATAATATAAAAAAAATTAAGAGGAAAGAAGATAAAACAGTAAATTCATTAAAATGAACAAGAAAACAATTAGTCACTACTGTTCCTTCTACTATGAAACTTAAGATGGGAACACTTTCAATATATCCTCCAAAGCTCCGAAATATCGACAAGCAAAACTTCTCAATTTCAATAGGAAGTCTATTGATAGTTAATATTCATACACAATCTTTCCACTTTCTTACTCATGACACATAAAAACCTGTTCCTTTGAAGTATTTTATTTTTCTCAGTGTACCCTAACGACTTGGTACAGCTTTCTGACGCTGACTGTACGTATCGAACATATAAATATGTACTATTTAGGATGAACATAGAATATCAAATTGATCGGTATTCGCCAGAGAATGTTGGTTGAATTTCATTACACTCCCTTTGACACTATCGATTTTTATCGTAAGAATTCTTTCATCGTAATATACCTTATACACAGCAAGTATTTTCTAAACATTCCGTTAAAACTATTATTTTTCTAATACATGCATGTTTTGTTGATTCATGTTCTGCCTAGAGATTTACAATCAGAAGCGCTCTGAGACTTTTGGCAAGATGAATCAATGCTGCTTTTCTACCGTTTTCAATCAGCTACGCTGTTTTTAAGTCCATTAAGTCCATTTTAGAATTTTATAATCGCGAAAATTGGTATTCCCATGTCGGCATCCAGATTTCAGTTTCGATGTTGGTATCGGAGAGAAAGAGAGAGAGAGAGAGAGGGAGAGAAAGATATATTTTCCTGGCGATACGTATTTTTGTACTCGTTCATAAAGCTCGTATAAATTTTATACAGACTTCAATTGGACATTAAGAGTTCAATAATCCCTAATACGGTAATGAACAAAATTCTGGAAAAGAACAAACGCCGGACTGTGACAAAAGAATATAAAATAAAAAAAATGTATTGTAAAATTTAACTTAAATATCTAAAATCGGAAATTCCTTCATAAAGGAATACGAGTTATTTGATAGGAAAGCAGTACACTTACATTTTAATTTAAGCAATGCATGCACTACCATTTTAATAGATTCAAGAACAGAGTGAGAAAGTATCGAAGGTTCGATATAAGTATCGGTATCGAGGATTGAATACTGAGAAATTCTGGTATTGACGAATCTCTATTAAAAATCATTGAAATGTGGGTTACTAGAAAATTCTGTGATGTTCAAAAGGATATTCTTCCTTGTAGCCTTTTTTCTAATACAGAGTAAAGGTTCATGAAGAATCAGAGAAAGACTATAACAAGGTTAGAATTGTGTGGAGATAAGAAATGAAACAACAGGTCAAAGGATATAGGTCGAGTAAGTGAATGCAGATCATTGTCCTTGTCGGTTATCATTAAACATGACCTGATTTTTGGTTCCTCTCACTACATAGTTTCGAGTGCACATTACACATAGTAAGACGGCTTTTGTTAGAAATTTGCAACCTGACCAATCTACACAACGAGTACACAAAATGTTGAGAGAAGATTTCATAAACTATCAAATTATACCCGTTTTATACCCAGTTACGAATGTGTAAAACTGATTAAAAATCAGCAGATGACTGACTATCCTGACTGAGGTTATCCAAGGTTTTACTCAGTTTCACCAGATGAATTGTATCTAAAGTAAGGACCTGGTTGCTATATCCTTCACCTTTGCCTTACTCTATCGCGGCCTGAGCCAAAGATGTCTAAAACCCATAAATATAAGAATGACTAAAAACAATCACTCACTTTTTACTGGGATCAAGTGCAATTATCTGGCGTTTATCGGGTAACGTGTGCGCGAAAACAAAATGAAACCTGCAAATTAGAATTAAGAATCTCAAAACGGAAGCAAATTTCTCAAATACCGGTTCAGGGTTGGCCAAGCATCTTGTCATTGAGAAACACACTAGTGAATGTTCAAGTAACGTGTAGAAATGTATCACATACTGAGAAATATATAAAGGATTCACGCTTCATAATTTCTGGAATTGAATTTATTTACGGTCTATAGCCATCTGTGGCTCAAATCGTGATGGAATAGGGGAATGGATGCAGGAAGGTGTTCTCCAGTACCTCAGTTGAAGTAAACATCCCGGCATTTTCCTGGTTGGACTGAGGAAAGTCTAGGAAAGAAACAAGATAAGTCGCTGTAATCGAACAAAAAGCCTTCCTAAAATGATGCAATGATCTGCCAATTAAGCAACGGCCGTTAAGGCATCATAATTTCCAGAAAACCATTAATACAAATAAGGGGGTGTCTTGTATTTCTTAGACCCTTCACGTAGACACATTATCGAACAATAATAAATTAAAACATTTAGGCATTATAGACAATAGGAATATTTTGTTGAGAATTCTTTCTTTACAGAATATTCAAATTCTAATATTGAAAGCAAGAAAATTAATACAACAGTCTCATAATTCACTACCTTCATGAATGAACACATAATTCACTCATAAAGACATATATATATAAATTAATTTATGTTTTTCTTTGATTCGTACTTCGCGGTTTATGCCTTTTATTTACTATATATAAAGGGTCGACTATTTTAATAATCTGAGGAATTTGTTATCTGTGAAAGCAGCGAAACGTGATTAACTAATTTGTGGAGTGATTGCCCAGCATTAGGACTAAATAACAACAAAGGAACAGTACGTAAAATATAAATACATTTACAAGTAACCTTAGCGCAAGAAAATGTTCAATTTATGTTTTTCTAGGCACTTGATATTGTTCTGTTCACTAACTTCTGTAAGATTATTTTTTGTGGTTACCTACAAATAGATAATTTTGAACGTTTACTTGTCTTCAAACTCATCAATTCAAATATATGATAAGCTATATAGTACAGACAGAAGGTATACACAGATGAGAAGTCTCGTAAAAAATACGGAAGCGCAGGAAACTGGAAACGTGTTTCCACGCGTTACCGGAAAGTATAAGAAGAAGAGAGAAAATTTGAGCTTCAGAAAAATTGATCTCAGGGAAGTATACGAGTAGTTTTGTGTACGTATATCTTATATACGATTACCCGAAGATTTTACGCATGCACTATAATTTATATAAATTAGGATTGCTTTATTCATAATTAGTTGTATGTTTTGCATTTTTTGTTTTTCAGGTACATCAAATTTATACACAAGAACAGATGATGAGTTTCTTTTACGGTTTTTGAGGCTATCCAATTTCAACTGTGATGACGCATATTCACTGGTACGTTTCATGAACACACTGACATACATAAGGAAACAATAATTAATTTCTTGTACACTTTAAATCGATAAACCTTTCATCACATTCATACTTTTCATCCACGATCACTATTTAAGGACACACTGTACACATTATCATAGAAGTTACAATATTACAATAAGAAGCTTTGGCATCTAGGAAAGAAGACAAAAGAAATGACTTTAGCTTAAAAAGAGCTCGGTGGTCTCTTGGAGAGTATTTGTGATAACCAATACTACAAACAACACAGAAAATTTGTCAGTTTTCTCAATTTGTACTCAGAAAACTCGATGCAAAAAAAAGCAAAGGAATCTATTAGACCACATACTATGCAAAATATTTACAAAAATATAGAAGTGATCAAAGGTTTACTTCATTAAAATATACATACAAGAGGAGTACACATATTTTAAACTTATAGTGAGAGAAAGGAATGTATGAAGAACTTTATTAAGAATTGTTTTGTGATATTTGTCCTAATCTTTCAACCGATTACAATACAATTTCAAAACATTTTAGAGTTACATATTCTCTTTGAGGGACACGACAACTTATTGTTCACAAGATTGCAACTTTTCAAAAGATAAATATAACATTATCAAAGTTTAGACATTTTGTTCATTCTTTGCTCGATTAACCACGAGAAATGTTTTTCTTTCTTTGATAAAATGTTTTGTTTAACAGACTTTTTTTATCTGTTCTATATCCTTGCCAAAGTAGGCAAACTCAATTGTAAATATATTTATGGATTTCAGAAGCCAGGGAATAAAAGTAGCATTGAGGAATAAAAAAAAAGTTTGAGTTAATATTCTTTCTATATATATATATATGTGAGACAAAATTGTCATATTTCGTACATAAACACACTAATGTAAGCTCAAAGAATTCTTTCTAGAAAATATGGCGTCTCGTGTCTCACATATATATTCAGTTAAATATAAAAGATTACCTCGATTCTTTCTTATTTCTTAATGTCACCTTTAATTCATAACTCCTGGACTCATCGTGTATAATAGGTCAACAAAACAAGAGTCTAAAGTTTCTATATTGGGGTGTCTCATATTTGCAAAGAACTATTACAATTTTGGAGGAACTATGACCATCGGTCCATATATATATATATAATTTCTTATTAACTTACTGGTACCGGTATATGAGCAAACGTAGTACAGCGCTCACATTGAGTATGAAATACAATGAACTTTGACTCGCTGATACTGCGATTTTTACCCAAATATTAATTTTGGTACTTGACCCTCTAGGGGCCGAACGGCTCAACTGCTGAGCCTCAACACTTTAAACCTCAATAGCTCAGCTGCTAATTAACCTAGAGGGATGATTTAGGTGTCAATCTCTTCAGGAATAATGAAGCTTTCGAACGATGTGCATTTCATATATGTCGGGGGCAAAGTTGGGTGTTTTAGTTCCACATCTCCCCTCAGGATATGGGGGGGGGGGGCAACTCCCTCCACAAAGGAGAACATAAAAATTAGTATCAATAGAGATGAATGAATATACTAACTAGTGATACCCTGCATATGGCCATTGGGTTTGCGAGGGGTAAATGGGGGGTGGGGGTGTTACGACAAATAACAGTGTTGGCAGAGTCCCACAAAAGTCAAACAAACATGTTTTTTTTTATTTCTTCTTTTACGGGTTGCGCACGTTGGGCACAAAAGTTACCTCTTTGGAATATGTGTCGTTCATTTTTTAAAATGATTGTTCCCAATACCTGGTGTATATGTGTGATTTTTTCTTGCGTACGACAAATAACAGTGTTGCCAGCCTCCCACAAAGTTAAAAATAAATATTTTCTATTTTTTATTTTCTTCTTCTTCTACGGGTTGAACACGGGGGGATGGGGGGCACAAATGTTACCTCGTTGGAATCTGTGTTCCATTGGATTTCCAACGAGGTGTAATTCATGTCCCACAATTAGGAGGGGTTCTAGGGCCGCCAACGTGACGGTCTACGATTTTCTTGAAATCTTTATCCTGCGTATAAAGGTTAAAATCAACTAAACCTGAGATCCTGTGATCACGTATTAAGTTACGTTAAGAGGAAAAGGTTCAAGTTCATGAAATTGCAAGTAACTTTAATTGTTTTAATTAACGATTAATGATAGTGAAAATTAGTATCGACTGACATGAAATTATCTCAAACTTGAACTTAATAACTTTTAGGCGACGTTTAAATATCAAAATACAAACTGACTCACGCGTATACTGTAAAGTTAATTATCATATAATTGCTTAAAGAGCATTTATTACTTACAAAATCAAATATTTTAATGTCCTTATTTTATTCTCAATGTCCTTAATTTTTCTTCACGGACTATTTTGTAAGTTTACCATTTCAAATACACTTTTCTACACTTTGAAGAATATCCAATACTCGGGTTAATTATATTCTATCAATAATGAAAGGTTAGTATTTTTCAAATACTTTGATCGACTGAGGCTCTAATTTTCATGAGTTTGTGAAAAATTTATTTCGCAATAAATAAAGATAAAAATAACAATTTCGTTCAATGTGTATTGAGCTGTTTTGAAAGAAATAGAATTCAAAATCATCTAATTTCATGTTTTATCTTCATGTTGTTTACATAATTATGCGAATTAATCGACCTTGACCTTGAAGTTTATTACATTTTTTAAAAAAAATAAGGCTAATAACGAAACATATCTTACATACCTTTGTACTAAGGAACAAAATACGTTTTTATCTTAATATTTTTGGCACGATAAGGTTTTGTACAAATATAATTTTAACTATAACGCAAAAAAGTTTCATAAATATTAGGATTTTGTTGATTGCATCAGACATTTTAAATGAAGTTTCACGTGACCATCGTCTGTTAAATATACAGTACATATTGAATAACTGAAAATTAATAGCATCAGTTATTCTACATGTGTGATAATCTACTTTCATACATGTACTTAATGTTACCGTTTTAGAATGTAATCATTAGGTGTACTAATCACCTTATTCTAAATTCCTGGGTAGATACGGATACTGTCAGCCGAATCCAATTATATTGTTAGCTATATTTGGTTGTTTTATAACTGGGATAACTTTTGTAATAATATTGTAATTTGAAACAAAATAAGAAAATTTTGTGTTGTACAATTTGATAGTGAAATATTGCCACATGTATCTCTAAATCCTTATCAGTAGTTTTTTTTTTTTTACTTTGCAACGAAATGCAACTTGAATTTATTTCTGAGCGTTGCTCCAACTTTATGAATGTGCTTTACGTCGCTGTAGCAGTGAAATTGCCTTTAATTTGCGTAGTACATTTAATAATCTCCTGGACATAAAGCATCACAGACAGCACAGTACACGTTCAGCACGGGTGCTGCACGGGTGCAAATACATGGATGCACGTGTGCTTCACGGGTACAAGTGCACGGCTGTACGTGTGGCGTACACGTATGCTATTCCTCATCAGGACGGGTGCAGTACACTTGCAAAGGAACGGATACCCGTACAAATGCACTGATGAAACCCGGCTGAAATACATGTGCAAAACCCGTGCACACGAACGGATACCCATGCAAATGCACAGATGAAACCCTGATTTTAAATGCACATCCACCCTACACGTCCTGTTATCCTAGCAGGTACGTGTGCACTACCTGTGGGAAAGCACGGGTACCTATACCGATCCTTCGGAGCAGTCGATATGAGGTCGTAGGTTCAAACCTTGTTCCCGGGCATCTCCACGAGCTTTTCCCTCACTCACACTACGTAAATGGTACATTGGAAATAAACCCTCTCACCCCGGCTAAATTTTAGTATAGAAAGGCCCTAGAAGCAATGTATGCATTAAAATAACACATATTTGTATGTGTACTAAAATTCAGCCGGGATGAGAGGGTTTATTTCCAATGTACCATTTACGTAGTGTGGGTGAGGGAAAAGCTCGTGGAGATGCCCGGGAACAAGGTTTGAACCTACGACCTCATCGACTGCTCCGAAGGATCGGTGTATAGGTACCCGTGCTTTCCCATAGGTAGTGCACACGTACCTGCTAGGGAAACAGGACGTGTAGGGTGGATGTGCATTTAAATAAGGGTTTCACCCATGCATTTGCACGGATTTTGCACATGTATTTCAACCGGCTTTTGTGGAAAGTCGCATCAACTCTCACCACTGAATTTGTTTTTCCTGGTATTATTCTTGTAGAATAGAAATATTTATTATGGTTTGTTTTATAACTACTGTTTAACCATTTAATACAAAACCATCGAAGACTCATATTAGAAAAAACTCTCATTGGATAGAGAGCTGTCAAGATATTCGGAAAGTCGCTGGTTAACATTCCCTAGACGCCATCCTGATTATCGATTCTCCAAGACTTTTCTGAGTCACACCAGGCAAATACCGATGGTCCCTCCAAAATAGACCAAAGCCATACTTTTTTCACAAGATTCCTATTCCAAGCTGAGCCACAATAACCCACCACCACCACCAAAAAAAAAATATTATAATTTAAAAGTCTTCATACCACAGCGGGTTGTAGATTATGATTATGATTGGTGTTCTGCCCGGAGGCAGGTCTATTACCCGAAGGTTCCTGGGCAAAGTGAACTGGTGGTGGTTTGCCATTTCCTTCCATCAGTTGGAAATAATGACGCCATAATTACGGGACCTAAAGTTGAACGTGGGGATGGGAACCACTCGTGTCGCCAAAAAGAATCAAACCCGAGATCCCTAAATTACAATGGCGACAAGCTTACCCGCTCATCCACCGAGGACACTTATAAACAGCGAGAAAATCCAAGTTATAAACTAGCAGGTTATCCAAGTACCGTCATATATTAAAATAATCTGTAAAGCAACTCAAGCAGAAAAGGGTTAAAGTGCCTTTAATGCAGAATTACTCACTACTCACCTAAGAGTATTTTAGAAATTCACCACACAACCTGAATACAAACACGTAGCAGTAAAACATAAAAACAGTGTAAACAACATATATCAATCCATAATCGCTAAGTGCAGATACTAATTATTTCACATATAAAATCGAATCTATGCTGAATGCTTTCTGCTCCACAATCAATATGCAAAATTTAACAATCTCCTACATGTCTAGAAGCTGAGCATAACCTAAAATGCAGTGATGGGTCCAAAAATATGATAGTAAAACAGATTATATATTTGTAGATTTTATTAATATAGAAAGTATACTCTATACATATGAAAATAAAATAATATATATATATATAAACACACACAAATACCTATTTTTTGTTTGCTTCACAGAATAGATCCCGCTTTGTAAGTATTACACACACACACACACACACACACCGCCGTAATGTTTACGCTGTAGAACCGCCACTAATGATGGATTCTTCAAAATCATTTTCTTCACTGTTGTCTTGATCTTTCTTCTGTTCCCTGCAATTAAATGAGAGAGAATGTAGAAAGTAATAAATAATAAATATGGATCGTAACAAATATTTAGAATTTTACACATGACTATGTTTAAATTTTTCATGCTTAATTTGCAACTGACTCATTCGCAAGTGGGACATATCTAAAATGAATATTAAAAATTAAATGTTAAAGTGATAACGATTATTTAAACTTATTTGCCTATGTTCAGATTCGTCTGCATGTCAGTTTAATGTCTTGGAGCACTAAATTCTGCGTGATCAATAGTTTTCACACTAACACAGAGTGTAGTGTTCCTGGACGATGAACAGACATGCAGTTGAACCAGAAAATACGCGGACAACTTAGAACGGTTCTGGCAAGGTGAACTGATAGTGGTTTACCATTACTTTCCATCGGATAGAAATGACGTCCTAAGAACGAAATGTAAAGTTTAACGTGCAATTTCAACCACCTGTGTCCTCACCGGGAAACGAACTATATACCGGCGACGCATCCATAGAAATAAATGTAACATTGTTCATGAATTAGTGCGTAGATGCGGAAAGAAATAAAAAATACTTACAATCAGCACGGACAATAATGTACACTACTTCAACTTTCGGTGATCTATAAGAAAGCGTTTGCGCGTGCAAGTAATGATGACTAATGTTAAGTGTTAATTTTTAAATCCTTATTTCCAGCATCTACTGTACCTCATTGTGATGTTTCTTCATGTGATTGCTTGCCACATTTGCACGGGAAACATGATTACTCCCCCCCTCCCTGTCAAGTGCGTGAACAACTTAATTAACACTTGTTCTGTAATTAACACTGACTGTATCCCGAACGTCACCACACCTCTGATGTCGATTTATGTAATGCCCCAAGAGTGATCAGAGAGGAACGTCATCCTCAGAAATGACACATTTGGGTCAAATTCAGCTTTAACAGCATAAAAGATATTTTTCTAAATAAATTATGAGCACGTGTACTACACAACTGACATAAACGTAGTCAAAAATTATTATGAATATTGGAGGAGGCGGAAATCGGAAAAAATCTAAGTGTGACAACTGCGTGCGACATTAAACTCTATCTGCACGGTGGTTGTTTTCGAGGGTTTCTATCACTTTCTCAATGACAGTATGAAGATCCTAGCCTCTACTTATCCATTCTATGTCACGAACGAGTACTCGCCAAGCAACGTAATCTCAGTCATATAAAGTTTTCGATCGGGCCGAGAAACGTTAAGTTCAATGGGCTAAAATAATTCTGAATATTGTAATCAATCCAATCCAATGGCACACCCTAAACTAATAGAAACCCGATGGTACGAATTTGGATTTTATATAATGTAGCGGCAAGGGTCTTACTTAAGAATTTAAATTTAATTTTAAGTCTTTAGGCAACTTTGGACCAGGCAGGATGGATGGTGGTCAGGTGATTGGTGGAGTGAAGGAAGTTGGAGGAAACGGGAGAACCACGAAAAAACCCATGTGCACGATGTGTGTCCGTCCTCCACAAAGCCCATGGCAAGAGCAGAACTTGAACTGACGACCCCAAGCACCAGAGGCGAGCGCTCTAACCGTTGAACTAAAACGGCCCCAGCCTTACCTAGGAAATCATCCCGACATTCGCCTGGTGTAAGACGAAAACTCTGGACAATCGCAGTCATGATGATCGGCCGAGGGGTTCCAAATAGTGATTAAAAAAACGGAAAATTGAGTTCCGGAAAATGATTTTTTTCTCTTTACTATTAGGGTGGTCTTGACACTATTTGATGGTCAATGATATCGTTATAATGGTAATCATTGTTAAAGATATATGCAGAAAAAAGACGGAAATCGGACTCCATCTGACAAAGTGGTGAAGCATTATTTAAGTTTTGGGTTTTAAGCCAAAGATGCTTAAAGGACAAAAGTGGACTGAGCTCGTTTCTCTTGTACATGGGCGGTAATGTGATTCTTGCATTTATAACTTTTGTACCTTTTTTAAAGTAAGAACACTTAATATTACTAAACAGGAATGCAAATGTGCTAGGTAGGTAATATTCCTGACGAAAAAGAAAAAGATTGCATCAATAGAACCAGGGTTTTATTGCTTAGTGAAAAAAATCCTGTTTCTTTCCCCAAATTCGCGGTTTTCTTTTCGGTCTCAAAATCTCTAGTTTTAACACGAGTATCTACCCATCGCAAATAATTGACCATACACTCATGGCTTTAAAATTTTGTTAGCAAAACTACAATGTCACTTAAATCAATCGCTTCACATACCTTATGTTTGGCTAATTTCGTTCTCATTTATTCACAACATTTGTATAATTTAAAAAAAAATAACACGTGGTGTACAAGGGTTATTTGTTGGTAAACATTTCTGTTCAGTACATTTCCTAACATTCCTCCGTACCTACGCTGCGTGTGTGTGTTCATATTTTTGAAGATAATGCACAAATGAAAAGAAATAATGAAATTTCGGAAAGCACCACTCCAAAATACATGTGAATGTGTCACAAATGAACCATCTGACATTTTGACACTGTTTATTTTATATGAAAAATTATATTGCCCGTAATTGATTACCGTCATGCGCGTACGTAATTACTGGCATTCTATTTTGTCAGCTAAAATAAACAATGTTAAAATGTCAGATTGTTCATTTGTTACACATTCACATGTATTTTGAGGGCCGCTTTCCAAACTTTCATTATTGTCTGTCATTTGTCCAGTAGCTTCAAAAATATGAAATCACACACACGCACTCGCACATTAGGCACGACGGCCTCTTAATTATGATTCACATTTGAATGCCTAAAGGGCCTAAAATCAATCAATTTCTTCCGAAATTGTACAGCTTTGCCTGTCCATATTTTAGTCCGGAGATGTGTATTGGTAAACGATGCTAGGGAAGATTTGTACAGCGAGAAAGAAATTCTAACCTTTCATCTACAAATTGAAAACCAATCATAGAGTTTTTATTCCTTGGTTCTATCCACACCCGTGCCATGTGGGCTTTGTGGTGGACAAACACCTTGTGCATGGGTGATCTCGGGGTTCTTCCGCCCAAGACGCCACAGCACAGTGGTAGAGCGTAGGCGTAGCATTCTGGATGTCCTGGGTTCGATCTCAGCAGCCGACAATTCTGACAGATTTTCAAGGATTTTACCTTAGTCACACCAGACAAATGCTGAGACGGCACCTTCAACATAGGCTCTAACCGACACCTTCCCTCTCCCCTTCCGCGGCCTGAGTCTTAGATGCCTATAAAGGCCACAAATTAACTTGAAATAATTGGTTAGTGGGGCGTCAGGCGTCTCTTTAGTATACATCGGGCGTTCTATTTGGCACCATAAATGGAGCAGTAACAGGTGCTGTATGTTAATGGATTTGCATCACGTATAATTAGAAAAAAAATATCGAACCTGACTTTTTCTAACCCGTCGTCTACGCTATTGCTCACTCGACATATTGTTCGTGATATTTGAAGCAAAACAGCAATGGAAATAAGTCATTATGACGTAAATGTATCATGATTCCGAATCATGTAACCGTGACTTATATCGTTCGGAAAAATCACGCCAGACGTAAGCTAAAGTAATACCGGGCGGCATATCACACTATCGCCGGCCCTGTTTACAAGGGAATTAGTGCTATATAGAGAGCGTACATATAGTGCGGCCGCCTGACTGAATTAATGAAATTTACGCTATTAAACATAGTTTCAAACTATTTCTATTTGACAGATACAAACCAAACCTAACGTCAGAAATAAACATTCATTCACATAAAAAAAATGCTGTCCTTTTTTTAAAAAGTGCAGGGGGGGCAGCGATCTAGAAACGTCACCATGAACGCAATTAACTATTCCCATTGCAGCTCAAAAAATGCATGTTACGCAAGCTCGTTTACGCTTGCGTAGCATTTTTTTAATGCAAGGTTAATAACGTTACACGCATCTTTACTCTCTCTCCGAAAGTGACAATTATCTTAAATTTAGGAAAGCGAAACGTTGTAAATTTATTTGTATTACCCCAATGTAATATATAATACATGTCAACGTAACTTGTAAACTGTGCACGTGTATTGTTGGGAAGGGTGTAGATAGCTGGTCCACCCTATGCATTACTGCCTCTAGGTTAGGTAAGTTAGGTTTCGTTAGAAATACTAACACAAAGTTACTACTTACATAACAAATGCTATTTATTCCCATAGATGCCCTTGTACACGAGAAACAAAAATAAAATTCATGTAACATCATAGGGTGGGCCAGCTATCTACACCCTTCCTTTATTGTTCCATACATTACTGGATATTGAATAGGTATTAAAACGTTATAACAAACATGTCATCGGTTCCTGAAAGAAAAATATATCTATATATACTTAATACCGATAAAAGTATTTAAATTACTTCAATGACAACACCAGGACAACACAATGGCTTGTCTTCTCTTATTATTACAAAGGACGCTCCGGGAAATGAAACAACTTAACGTCTGCGTCTAGACTACAAACTAAGTGACAAATGACAGCTCACATGCGCAGTGCAGAACTTAAAGCACGAGTCTCCTGCTGGAAGAAATATATACGTTTTTAAATTCTTTTTGGTGCCTATTCCCTTTATAAACATAAGAAGGAAGCAATTTTTATTTAGTTGGTTACACTTCCAATTTATTCTCGGCTAGAAAGAGAACAAACACACTGTACGCGTATAACATCCGTGATATACATGTATCAACGAACGGATATGCGAGCCGAGGAAAGGATGCCATATTTGTTTTATAAACAAACCATGAAAACGATTTTTATTTAATTACGTATATCCTTTGCACCTACATAATTCTTTCACACTAGATATAAAGGACGTGTGCAGCATCCGTGCAAACGAACGGATATGCGTGCCGTGGCATGGGTTATGCACGGATACCATACGTGTGGACAATCCGTGCAAAAGAACGGATATGCGTGCCCTTTCACGGATTATACACGGATACCATACGTGTGGAACATCCGTGCAAGCAAACGGATATGCGTGTTCTGGCTCGGATTCTGCACGGATGCCATTTTCCTTACAAACATAACAAGAAAGTGCATTTTCATTTCATTATTTGCCCTTCGAATCTACATATCCACACTATAGTTATGAGACGAGTGAAACATCCTTGCAAACGAATGGCTATGCGTGCCTTTGCACGGATTCTGTACGACGGATACCATAGGTGTGCAACACCCGGGCGAACGACCGGATATGCGTGCCCTGGAACGGATTTTGCACTGATATCATACATGTGCATCATCCCTCCAAATGAACGGGTATGCGTGCAGTGGCACGGATTATCCACGGATGGCATTTTCGTTAACAACATAACAAGAAAGCTACTTTTATTTCATAATTTACCATTTCAACCTTAAAATGCTTTCCACACCAACTATACGAATACCATTACATACGATCGGATACCCGTGCTGCACATGTGAGTCACATGTCTCACGTCACTTGTACAAATGCACGGCTGTGGTATGGATTATGCACCCGTGCAGTACACGTACGTGCTGTTTGGGATAGAAACACTTCACCAAAAATGAACTTGGTATGAACATATGAGAACTTTATGTGAACCTACTTTAAACAATATGTGTTTTTTGTGCTCAATGTCTCTTGTTATTAGCTTCTTACCCTTAGTTCATATTTTGCACACATTAAGATCATATTTACTGAAGTTCACAATATCCAGAGCACGTTTTGAGATTACTTTTAGTGCATTTGCACAATTAAGTGAATACTTTCTTCATGGATTGGGAACCAACACACCAAAAATTCATATTGTTGCCGAATTTGCAATACCAGCTATGTGCATTTTAATTTTTTTTTCAGGAGAGCAATAAATGTGTTCTTCTAGTTATTGGTTATTTTTTTTACTTATTTCGATATTAATGAATGTTAACTGCAATCTCTATTATCAAGTATATTCAATTAAATTTCACCAGGAATCATTGTTGAAAGTCTTATTCTTCACATCCACATAGCAGATACAAAACCAATCACATAGCAGATGCTGTTTAATTTATTTAAAACTGTTGGTAGAAATAATATACACATAGATGTGATTTCAAAAAGGGGAGAGTGTGTCTGTTTCGCATGACACCAAAAACTCAATTTCGGACTTTTGAGCACGTAACAGGTATTGCAAATTCAGTGACGTTATTGTTTGCACTAAAATGTGGTGTAGTTCATATTAATTTCAGGAAAACTTCCTATATTATGCACTAAAAACGTGGTAAAACTGGAACATATTGTGAACTTTTTTCGGCACATATTGTGCACTTTAAATGTACTTTGATTTTCAGTGTAGTTTAGTTTGTACTTGTCATGCTTGCACATGTTAGTGTCTGTTCCATGTGTACGTAAATCCGAGGTGTTCCATATCTAAGTACGTGTGCTTCATCTATTAAGTGTAGTACGACACATATTGGTATCAAGTGTGTTGTTACACTTAGAAATAATTTATCAAAGCCTACACAGTCTTTGAAAATACTATCTTACCCGGAATTTCATTGTCACGGATGAATTGATAACAAATAATGGAACCAATCGGGAGTGGTCATACATCATTGTATCTACACGTAAGGTACAGTTACTTACAACAGTAAATGGAGGTTGGATGTATAAGAAATCAGCAGAAAATCCCGTTTGGGGTAAAAGGAAGAGTGACGCAAGAATTCTACTCACAAAAGAAGTGATATCTATTTTGCGAGTGACTTTCTTTGTGTCCCTATGGCGAAAGCATTGCCTTTGTAATAAATTAAGAGACAGTATCCTTCCGCCATAGTGACACAAAGAAAGTCACTCGCAAAATACATATATCACTTCTTTTGTGAGTAGAATTCTTGCGTCACTCTTCCTTTTACCCCAAACGGGGTTTTGTACTGATATCACTTATTTTGTAAGGCTGCCTACTAAAAAAAAGACTGTAACACGAGCCATCTATGCCGATGATCCTCTCTCCTGCACACGCGCTATAACGTGTAGGAGACACGTGCACTGTAAATGCAACGGAGAAACCACATCTGTGAGGTTGCTTCGGAGGCCTGGTGGTTAAGGCGTCAAGTTGGTAAACAAAAAAGCCCTGGTTCGAGTTCCGGCGAGGTTAACACTAGATTTTCCTTTCAGAATATATTTTCATGTGTTTATATATGTTTATATTCATTATTAATAATTGCTTTCCTGCATTTTACGTACATTATCTTAAGTTACTGACCATGGCGAAGTGGAGGTTAGGTAAGGTTAGGTTCGGTCATGTAAATTTTCAAAATTTATTTTTATGATTAATATTCTTTTTTTTGCATTATTCGTACATTTTCTTAACTTACTGACCATGGGAACGTGGAGGTTAGGTAAAGTTAGGTACGGTCATGTATCTTTACATTTTTCTCCTTTACGTCCTGGCTCGTATTTAAAAAGTGGCATGTGTCACTATGGCGGAAGGATACAAGATCGATTTTGCACCATATCTCGAAAACCGTAACTCCTATCAAAAATCTAAGCTTTTATTTACCCCCGCAATGGACCCTTAAAGCCCCCCGGTACCACCCATTTGGGGCTAAAACAAAAAGACACACAGAATGACGGACATACCTTTCTTTCATTTGTGAAAATTTTGTGATTCGGTTTTTAAAAAGTCGTAGCTTTTGAACCGCTTCACCGATTTTAACATATGATACACCGTTTGAAACGTATTAAAGCGTAGAATAAGATCCAGTAAGTTTCGGTAACCTGTATGGTCTGGGGTCAGTGCTATCCTAAAAAATGTGAAATTTTGATATATTTTTCAAAGCGCCCTAGGGGGTCCCAAGGAGATCCTAATGACCCATTTTTTTTCCTGTGTCTTAGTATTGGAAAGAGCTTTCAAATGTAAGTTCAAGCATCAAAATCGGACTTATACTTCGGTAGATCCGAAACTAACTGTATACTATCTGAGTTCCGCTAACAGTGTCCTTTGGCAGCGTCACTCGAAGAACTGCCGTTCTTCATGATAGAAGCGATTTCCACCATGAGAGTTATTTCACTCCACGCCTAATAGTTAGACAACCAACATGACAGTACAAATATGCGCGAAGACATAGAAGGCCAGGATATTCCTCAGTTTGGAGCAATAAATATTTAGTAGGTGAGCATCGCTTAGAGAACCACGAGATAGATAGAGAGAAAATCCATTCTTGTCTTGTTCAAACACACACACACAGAGAGAGAGAGAGAGACAGAGGGAGAGAGAGAGAGAAAGAAAGGAAGAAGACGGAGAGTGGAGAAAGAGAGGAAGAAAAGGAAAGAGGGAAAGAAAAATGGCGCGAAACACGGTAATAAATGAAATTTTAACGCTTATGAGTACACAGTTTGCGTCGCTCTCCCCCTGCCGCCTCTCTCTTTCTTTTGTTTTTCGATCTTTTCGGGATAAATCTCTTCCAAGAGCAATCGCGAACATCAGTTACAACGCTTAATTCCTTGAAGAAAATAATTGGAAATCTTGGCGGAGAATCGAACCAACGACCTTCTGAACAAGAGTCTTACACGCCGACCACTCAGCTACAGTGAACATAAGAAAAGAGTTGTTAAATCGGCCATTAAACTCGCTACTCTCAGTGGTTTATTTATATACATCCTAGCTTTCAGTACCTACTCTCCACGTTCCCATGGTCAATAGTTTTAAGATTATCTAGGAGAAATGCAAGAAAGCAATTATTAAACATAAATATGAACATATCAGCATATATTTTGAAAAAAAAGAAAAGAAAATGTTGCTCCACGCCGGAAATCGAACCAGATTTTTTTAATTTAGTAACCCAACGTCTGTACCAATACGCCAAATTCTCAACTGCAAACTGATCGTTTATCAGTATTCTTTACGTTTAAGCAGTTATATTTCCACTTCCGTAGGAATGCCATCCTCCTGCTTGTGACTAGCAACAGAAAGAGCGCATTATAAAAGCACGAGTGAATCGTGCGTGCAATAAAATGATACCGTACCTGACTTACCTAATCTCCACATGCGTTTGTTCACAAATTTGATTAAATTTCCTAATGCGTTTGTATATATATAAAAAAGAGAAAAGTTATTTTCGTTAAGAAAAAAAATCAAACAAAACTACACCAGGATTCGATCCCAGATTGCTTCGATTAGCTTTTCGAGATGCTACCACTACGCGAAATTGGCAACTGAAAGTACCTCCTTGGAAGTAATATTTACTCTAAAAGAGTAATGCACATGGCTCAGCCTCGTGCGCTCTCCCTGTCGCTAGATGCAAGTATCCTCCTGTCTCTAGTCGCAAGTAATGAGGGTTCCTGATTGGCCTTTTTTCGACAAGATTTTTTCTTTTTTTCTTAAAAAAAATATTTTTATGAGTTCGAAGGGCCTAGCAGGGTAAGATGGTGAAAAGTGCCTCGAAAGGAATCGTGATAAAAAAAAATACTATCATATTCAGCATCAAAAATTATGGCTCTCCACCACATTCCAGCCCAAAAGATGCCAACCTAATCTCAAAATAAATTAAAATGTGCTTTTTGGAAGCTTAGCGATATCTCGGTCGGATTTGCACCTACTTTTTTTTTAAATTGACGATTTTCTCAAGCTATACAAGATTGTAATTGTTTCATTTATATTAGCATCAAATTCAAATTTTTAGAGAGGTTAAAAAAATTGAAAATTTAATTTTAAAAAGCTAAGAAAACAGTTGGCTCGAAAATATATGTTATCTATTTTTAGTGGTTCTATAACCATCTTTTTTTTTTTTAGATATTTTAAAAAGGTAGAACATAACCAAAAAAATAAGACACGTGACCGCGCTTTTTACGTAACGCATGCACTGTCAATATAAGTTCGAAAGTGCCGTTTGTCAGGTTGACAAGTCAAGACGTTGGCTTCTTAAATGAAAGGTCCCGGATTCTAGTCCTTCTTTTTTTTTCTTTCAATATATTTTTTATATGTTCATAAATAAATTATTACTACTGAAAGCTAGGATGTATCTAAATGCATACCCAGAGATACATGCGTTTGGGGCGCGCTCTCATATACAGTCATTCTTCAATTTGCGCGCTCCATGAGTTTCTTTTTAATCATGCATGAACAAAATTATTCTTGTTTACTTTTCAGTACTAATTGTTTAAGAAAAGGATGTATTTACAAAGTTTTTTTTATAGGACTGTTGCGACTGTGCAAATGAACAGCACAGAGATTCGGATAAGATAAAGATAAAATGAATGTCATGTGTACCAAATAACAGGAGGAAGAGAGTGTTAACAGCACGTTTGCATATGCCCACCATACATCATTTGTTGCATTGAGGAAATGAGAAACAAGATTGTTGCGACTTTTGCACAACTACAAAGCATCTACATCAGTTCAAATTCAGTTGCAATTCTTTATGTCTAATTGTCGACTCTGAAGCCATTTGATACAAATGGCATTAACGAATAAAAAAGTGCACGGCAATCTTTGTATGATAAAACTCGAAATATGTTAAGGTCCAAGGTTTGTTTGCATAAAATATGACAGTTTTGTGTCACATATATTTCGGGTTATATTTAAAAGATTACTTCTTACTTCTTTCTGATCGTCATCTCTCACTTGTATCCCTTGGCTTCTGGAGTTAACACATAAGTCTTACTTGTTCCACCCTTTATAAATCTATTCAGTATAGTATGCTGGAACTTACTCCACATATCGAAAAGTCAAACTTTTACCTTGCTTTTCAAAACATAAGTCAAATCTCATACTACTCAAGAACTGCACACAAAATATCTACTCAAATTGACTGCATACATTGAGCACATTTCTACTAAAATATGATTGTAGTGAAAACATAGCAATAATATACTGATCCACATCCTGTAGTTATATCCTTTTCCTCTTTTCAACATTTATTCCCGATCAAGTGGACGAATGTCTCATTTCAGTGTTGACAGAAATTGTCATGACATCAATTCTGAGGGGGAAACAACACTTGGCTGCTTGTGGGGGAAAAAACACGATTTAATCGAGTGTGCAATAAATCAAATATCGTACCTGGCTTTGCAAGTAGCTAAGTGTGAAGTCATGGCAATTTCTTTCTGTCACTACTGAAATGAGACATTCGTTCAAGTGGAACCCAGAGTAATTGACCGTAGTAATGCCACCGGAACAGACAAAGTAATTAAATAAATAATCGAAACGAAAGGAAATGGTATACGTATCTTAGCAGAAGGTATACACTAATGTGTAAGATTAATCAGAGGGTATACGACATAACTCGCTGAGAGTATCAACTTTAATGGCTGATTTAACAACACATTTGTTATGGTCTGTGTAGCTAAGTGATCGGCGTGTGAGACTCTCATTCGTAAGGGTTCTGGGTTCGATTCCCACTCTGGATTTCAAAATATTTTATTCAAGAAATTAAGCGCTGTAAATGATGTTCGCAATTGCTACTGAAAGAAATTTATCCCATAAAGGGAGAAACAAACAAGACAAAGAGAGGGGGCAGGGAAGCAAAACGCAGACTTTGTATATAAAATTGTTCCTATTAATTATTCAGTATTGGTATAGGAATATATGTTCATGGATATGTGAGAAGCAAGCAAGGAAATAAACATTTATTGCATCAATACTATCACAAGTAACATAATATGTTGCTTTTCCACGTGTATTTAGTTCACTTTTTCCTTTCAGAACGTCCGTTCTGAAATAGATGTGTGCTACTGTTGTAGTGTGTGTTGTTTTCAGACTGCGTAATGTTTATTTTAGCGGTGTGTAGGCTACCTGGTATATGATATTGTAAGAGAAATTCGTAAGTGTTGTTAGTTGAATTTAAATTTTATTTATAGCCTTTAAACATCTAAGGCTTATGCCAGAATAGGGGAAGCGGAATAATGCTGAAAGTTGTTGACCAGGACATAAGTTAAAGGTGCCATCCCAGCAGTTGCTTTGTGTGACTGAGGACAAAAACATTGAAAAAACTCAGTCAGGATGGTCGGTCGCAGGTTATTCAACCCACTACATCCCGAATGCTACGTCAACGATCTACTACTGAGTTACGACTTCTCAGTTGCTGTTAGTTAATAAAATTAAACAGAACGTATTACAATGGTCAATAAAGACTTGAAAACTACTTATTAAATACACTTTCCTACCTGATAATGTCATAGTACCAAATTATATATTCAACCCAACATTACAACGAAGAGCACATTTTTTATTCATATTCATAAAATGTCGAGGATCGCAATAATGATAATGTCCCATAATGTTGCCAAACAATAGCAATAGTGCGTTATGGTATCAGACAGTCTTTTTTTATCTGATTTCAAATTCAGTGCCAGTGCCGTAACTAACTGGCTCTGTCCCCCAGCAATTTTCAGTTGATACCCCCTAACTCGTTTGATCTATATCGGTCTTTCTTGTTTCTATTGTATTAAGTTACGACTCTTGCGAGCCCCACACCACGATTGTTGTGGGAGTATTTTTACGCCCCTGTTCAGTGAACAAGGCGAATGCTACTTAAAATTGTTCATGGATAATTAAACTAAAGCCTAGTTAAACCCGATTAAAATTTATTATAACTTATTACATAATCAATACCATTAGTAATTGATCAAATGTCTATGTTTGTGTAAAATGTACTATTCTAATTAACTGGCTTAATTACAATGCTTTGAATATTTTTAGTGAAAAATATTGTGAATTGTTCTACATAACCAATATGATATTTGTGATTTTATATGAATTCAAATAACAAAATACAATCGATTGCTTCATAATGACACACACTGCTTTTATTTGATTAATGAATAATTCAATATAATATGTGTAATATAATATGTTTTAATTTTGACTATTTTGTTAAACATACAATCTTTACATAACTATTTGGAAAACGGTTAAGGTTGATTTATTTTACGAACTTTATAACAGGATTAACATGATCCTAAGGAATAGATGTATAAAAAAAATCATCAGTTCAAACTTCATAGCATTACAAAAATTTGGGAGTGTTAAGATAGCTGTTATTCGTTATATATTATTTCCTTCCAGATTAGATTAAGTTAAGCTAATGTTTTAATTGGTTAAATTTACGTTTTGATTCACAAGAGGGTTGCTACTAGTATACACAAATATTTTTTATTAGAATACTTTTCATACAGTTGATAAAATATTATAATATTTAATAATTTTAATCGCAAGAAATTAACTCAGCTGCAGGGAACTATTTTTCATGCATCAATCTAAAGCTAGTAAGAATTTGAAGAAAAAAATAATTTTCCTAAAAGGTTTCTACATTCCTAAATTATTGCTATACTATTTGTGAAATAGAAATTATTCGTACAAGAAATATAAAATATACATTAATTAGCTTTCTTCGTAATAGCTTCTCAAAAGTTCATCAGCTTCGATATTTTCTCAAATTCCAAATTCCATGGAATTAAAATATTAGCATTGCCATACACTATAGGGAAATAAAATAAGCAGATTTTAAAATTAGATCCTGTGATCTAGTTGCTAAGTTCACGCACTTAGCATCAACCCTGCGAACGGAATACCCAAATATGTGTGTTATACGTTTCACTACAAACGTATCTTTTAGAAAACTATGAATATCTTGCTTCAGTCAGTGAAAGTTTGTTTGTGTGATCTCTTAGACTTTTCCTTATTTAAATTAACCGAATGTGTGCTTCGAATCAAGGTTATTATCGTTAACTTACTTGTTTTTCTCTTACTGGTTGCAGCAGAAATTACTGTAATGATCGTAAAATATAACATGTATTAATTGCACAATATATGTAAAATATAAAATGAAAGTATGATTGATAGCTGTAGGAATGTTAAGAAAACGAAAAACTGGGTAATGTTTCAGCACTTCGTTTGTTGTAGTTCCTGATTACTTGGATCTATCTATTATTAACATGTAATTTGTATTAACTCTCAAGTCTGCTTTTTGATCGATAACTATTATCAACTATGCCTCTCACTAGTACCTCTTTTAAACTGACTATTAAATATAATTGTTAAAGGGCAGTGGTATTTGGCCGGCAAAATAACTGTTCAACTTAACATGGATTTCTACACATTTCTAGAAATATTACCGTTTTAAACCATTCTGCCGAAACACTAAATCAATCATACCTTCAATATAATCCATAGTATTCTGAAACTGCATGCGTGAATGCTTACTTTGAAAATCGTTCAGTGTCGAAAGGTAATTGAAAAGCACTCAGTTGTAAATCGTCTAGTGCCAAAAGATGGTTGGCAAATCGCCTACTTACAAACTTTCCGATAGAAAAACACCCATATTGGTTTCAGTGAACGTAATTTTAGTCACAGTGTTTTACCACTTTGCTTAATTGTTTCATTGCCCGTCTACATTAAACCAAACCTAATATAATCCTCTAAAATTTTTGGGAATCCTGGGGCTGATTCCTCGTGGGAACACATGCTTTTCTTAGATTGTGGTTGGAAATTCACTTCGTATCCTTTGGATATTATCTCCATCCGATAGATGCCAATAATAAATCGCTATCTATTGTCTTTGTAAGGGATTTCAGGCTCTTCCCAGATTTATTACAAATCATCATATCATTGTGTAAATACAGAAGCGCTGCTACTGATACACAGGCAAAATTGTTAATTTGTTGCATCTCATTTCAGGCGTTAATGGTACAAAAAAAAAAAAAAAAACTCTCGCGGGAGTATGTCGCTATGCCAGTTTCTTCTTTATATCAACATTATATTCAAAGTTGTTTCAACGTTACATTTGATGTTGTACCAACATTTAAACACTTAAATAACGTGCAATCGTTTAATAAGCTAATGAAAACGTGCAATAACACCTCTTTCCTCATATGTGCTACTGAGGTTGGAAGTAGGTAGTGCTCTGACACCAAATTTGTATCACATAATGGGAGAAACATAGTTTATTGCAGATTTCAAACAGCAATCAACATACACCACAACCAACGTATGTTGTACAGAATCTTGTGGCAGATGCTCCATTGATTGTATAAATGAGAGGCTTGAGTTTGAACGAGCGCAAACGGAGACCTGGGTACAACAATATCTTATGTTATGCTGTGAGGGTAGATACAATAATAAGTTGAGTGCAAAAAATGACCAAGGACTATAATACACACCAATAAACAATATATCAAAACAAATTTTACGAAACCGGAAATAAAAAAACAACCACAACAGGGCTGCATTAAGGGTAGCTGATGCCTCAAGAATGAAGTCGTCTTGGCGTTTCCATTCCTCAAGTAACAAGACACTAACGGTCAATAAGGCCTGAAGGTGAAATGATTGTGATAATTGACACTGAATCCCATATAATGGAAATTACGTCCTCAGAACAAAGTCTAATATGTCAAAGATGTTCCGAACCGGTATGCCGGGAATCGAACCACATATCACTGAATGACAGGAGTGATATCTTAAATCACTGCGATTCAGATCACGTCCGCTCAAACTACGGTAGGAAATTTTCAACAAGGAATTTTCGCGTAAGTGAGGACATTTCAACCACAATTTTTTGCAAGTAATTTTCGCGTAAGTGCGCGATTTTCAACCACGTTTTAACACTGGACTCGTTTCTACTCGAACCACGTTATTTTAGTATAAATTTCTATAAGGTAGTTTGCACTGGTTTATTACAATAACTTTAATTACTAAGAAAATTTACCCCGTAGAACTATAAAGCCTAACTACACTTTTCTATTATCGCAATGCCATGAGCTACGTTGAAGAAAATATTGAACCCTTGTTTGAAAGAACGGCATGAAATCATGATATACCGAGAAATGCGTGAACATCTATGTTTAGTTGAATACTTTCTTGCCACCAGTCATAGCTAAATACTTCTGCTTGTTAAAAGTATATTGAATTAAGATAATCTAATCTGTTCGTGAAGCTAACCAACTTTTCGATGTGGTTACAATTTACGACAGTTTCTCCGCAGAGTCTGCTTCGTCACATTTTGTTAGTCCGTAATGACGTTACAGTAGGTAATGGTATAGACAGTACTATAGTAGATTTAGCTGTAATCGATTGGACGATTAAGACATGAGTCATTTAACGTTCAGAAAACCAGTGAACGACAGAAGTCTCCCCCCGTAAGTCACTCGCAGATGTGATTCTTGGTGTGATGTTTAATTCAAGTGAAACATGGTGAACCTTCATTTCAGTTAGGACTTATTCTTCTCATTATGTTCTTTAACTGATAACTTTTAAAAGAGGAAACTGAAATTATATAATTTCCAAGAGAACACTACATATTCATTACTGATTTGATATTCATCGAAATTGTCTTTTCGCAGATGGTAGAGTATTTTACAAAAAGAGGTGAACATCCAGATTGGTTTCCAAATGACTCTTTGGCTGAACTGAAACGACTTCTAGATTTTGACTTTTCATATGCACTGCCTGACAGAGACCACAAAGGAAGGAGAGTTTTAATAGTTCGTCTAGGTAAGATAACGGATAAGTAATTTGTTTTTCTTCACATTCTAGAAGAAGTTTTCAGGGGAAAAAAAATGGCATCGGAATTTTGACGAGACGTCGCTCTATAGACTATCTAAACAAGACGTCAAAATCTTCTGATTTCAATTTAAATTCTCAACGGCAACAGGTAAAGGCATGGGTTCTACACAAGAAAATACTAGGAACCGGAAGGAAAGGATTACGATTCTATCAGCCTGCGTGATGTTAAAGTATCCAAATTTTTATTTTTGTTGAGATGGTATTGAGCAAAAAAAAACAGTGGTAAGAACATAAGATAATAATTACACTTAATGAAATCGGATGCCTTTCATTCAACTGCCAGACTCTATACTTACATTCATTGTTGAAAATAGAATGCAATGATATTTCTAAATCATCTGATGGACTCTTTAATCAAAGGTTATTTCAGACACAATGATTGTTCCAATCGAACGTTTTGGGCGAACGACTATGGATACAATATGATATTGAATACGCTATTGAATATTAAATTGTGTAATAATAGGCAAGCACTATAACACTATTTGCGAAACTATTGTATACTGTATATTAGGGTCAACACTTTTGTTACATGACACTTTAAGGTCTTCCTAATATGTTTTAATCAATTCTTGTCTCTTCCCTAAAGATATCGTTTCACTGCCAAACTAAATTGTCTTGTCGTAACTGAGCTAGAGCAGTGTAGATTCTCCGTCAGTTTTTATGAATTATGATTCATTAATTACTTCAGAGAACAGTTAATATTACTTTATAAAGTGGATAAAAGTTACATAGGTGTAGACTGAAATATACCAGGTGTATCCATAAGTAGTTTCCAGTTTACCTAAGAGATGCCGCCAGCGAAAAGTACGCAGCGTATTCAATTGACACATACGTCATTTTGTTCGTCTGACATTAAACTACAAACACACACAAGTTGAGTCCACCAAACACTAGCGTCTTTATTTTATCATTCAGTGATCATGTTGAAGTTTGTGCCTGAGAAAGAACATTTGCGGCACGCATTGCTTTTCTTATTTAATCAAAAGAAAAAAGCTGTTGAAAGTCATCGTGTGCTCGTAGAAACATATGGTGAACACTCTCCATCGATTAGAACATGTGAGACATGGTTTTGACAATTTAAAAGTGGTAATTTCAATGTGAAAGTCAGTGCGCGCTCTGGTAGACCACAAAAGTGCGAAAACGAGCAATTGCAGGTGTTATTGGAGGATGACCCAACTCAAACTCAACAGCAATTGGCAAAAGCATTAAATGTGTCACAAGAAACAATCAGCAGACGTTTACGAGCAATGGAAAGATCAATAAACTGGGTAAATGGGTCCCACACGATTTAAATCAACGTCAAATGGAAAATCGCAAAGTCGCTTGTGAAATGCTGCTTCAACGCCAAGAAAGAAAATCCTTTTTGTATCGAATTGTGACGGGTAACGAAAAATGGATTTATTTTGAAGACCCGAAGCGGAAAAAATCGTGGCTTTCACCTGGCGAAGCCGGTCCTTCAACATCAAGGCCAAATCGCTTCGGCAAGAAGACCATGCTTTGTGGCTGATGGGACCAGAGCGGTATTGTTTATTATGAACTCTTGAAGCCCGGCGAAACCGTTAATGCACAACGCTATCGCCAACAAATGATGAATTTAAATAACGCATTGATCGAAAGACGACCGGAATGGGCCCGAAGACATGGCGAAGTGATTGTGTTACACGACAATGCGCCGTCTCACACAGCAAAACCAGTGAAAGACACCTTGAAATCGCTTGCATGAGACATCCTTCCGCACCCGCCGTACTCCCCAAACTTGGCGCCATCTGACTATCACCTCTTCGCATCAATGGGGCACGCGCTCGCAGAGCAGCATTTCAGCAATTTCAAAGACGTTGGAAAATGCCTCGACGAATAGTTTGCCGCAAAAGACAAGCAGTTTTTGGCATGGTATGCATCAATTACGTGAACGATGGGCGAAATGCGTAGAGGCCGATGGCCAATATTTTGAATAAAACACAATTAATTTCCCGTGCCAATTACGTGTTTTCTTTACCACAAAAAGCGGCAAAAACTTATGCATACAACTGGTACTCACATAGCAAATTTTTACCTGGCTCTAAGGTGAATCAAACTTCCTTGGAAATGTGAGACAATTTGATAGAAGGTTAGCAATTTAAAGCAAAAAGGTTCAAACAAGGTTGAATCAAACAGTGGTGTACGAGAATCAATGTTGATATAGTCTTGACAGAAACAGAAAGAAAAAACATTGTGTACTTCTTGAAAGATAAAAGCGTCATCCTGCGTGAGAATCAAACCGAGGACCACTGGTATACAGATCCGATCATGTAATAATTGCACCACGGTACCACACGTTCTATCTCGCTTTCCAAGCGCAATTCATACGAGTACTTGGTTTATCAGATCGGAAGAGACGTCTGTTGTAAAAGGGTGGGAGTTCCCTGAGATTAGCTTAGTAAAAGAGTACTGGCACGTAATATGAATTCAGCGGACTGAGACGACGACAGTGGAGACAGCACGAAACAAAATTCAAATAATTTTCTAGTTTGACAAGCTTCCTCGCATAACTGCTTGTTTCAATAATTTTTGAATTAGGTTAGTTAGAAGAATCAGCAACGATGTTATTCAAACACTTCACTTACGTTATTCTGACAAGTTAGTTTGATGCTTGCTTATTACGTGCAACAAAATATCAAGCGTGACAAGCAACATTTGTTTCCATTGTTGATATCATTGTCGAATACATCTAGTATTAAATGGGCAAACTTTGTATCTTGAAATTGCTAAATGAATAAATAAATGTTTCCGGTGCCCTCTTTCAATTTGCTTTCTGTCCTGTAAGAGAAACAAGAACGTAATACACATTAATTATAATTTTTATTATTTATATAATTATTAAGGTTCATTCTTCATTATGTTTCGTTCTTACCTTACCTACGTAAGTGCAACAGAAAAAGCATTTTCTTCACATATGAAACGTTCAGTCCTATTCTTCTAAACATGGAATGGCACTTTGAAATTAGGTTCTACATATAACCTTCGTACACACTTGCGCTATCCCGAACTGAGCAAAGGATGCCTGAAGGCCGTAAACGAGATTCAAATTCAAACGAGTGTCAATATCAACATGCACGGCAGTGCATGAGCCAAGTTCTTCACGTCAGAAAACGTCAGCACTGCCAGAAGCATGTTATACAGGAACAAGAGTTTATGGCAAAAT
>JAGDQP010012636.1:0-16388 GCA_022664845.1 Lepisma saccharinum
TGTGTGTGTGTGTGTGTGTGTTTGTGTGTAAAATAACAAAATAGGCTGGGCAACAGATGAAGAGAAAGAGGTATTTTGCTTGTTGTGTTGCATATGCGTTTTAACAGTTTAGAAAAAATGTTTGACTAACTGGTGGAAATAGCTTGGTGTAGTAAGGAGTACATCGGCTCGATACCCACACGTGTCACGGAAAATCAGTATTTTCACTGAATATAAGCAAATACAACTATAATTTCCCGTATATACGTATTACATTATATGATTTGATTTACAGTTAATGTTCCTTGTGTAATTTAACATAATGGTATGGTATTTAACAATAAATACGGTAATATATTACTCTCATTAGTGTACAAAGCTGTTCACTGACATATCTTACATTAATGAACTAACATCTGTATAGTAATTTAATAACTGAATTTTAACTGCTTATCCGCTATTAGTGCTGTGTTATTGATTGAACACAGGCAATAGGGTTGGAGAAACAGTAATAACAAGTATTTAATTCAGACTTGCAGTAAGATATAGTGCTTTCAGGGGACTATTCATTACATATAGGATGTAATTATGTCATTTTTATAGCAAAAAATATGTGGTTAGTTTAAAACACTAAATAATTGTCCATTATGCCCCCAGCATATAGCAAAACAAAAGGTGTGTACTGTATATAGCTTACATTCAAAAGGTTAATCATCCATGTGAATGAGTATCCTGAGAAGGTAGGCAATTTCCAATATTTCTATGGGTAAGTGGGCTCCTTGACTACTGGCATCGCTTTCTTTCAATCCGTGGCGAATCTTGAAACTATCTGACATATTGTTACCTATCCGTACTCTGCTTATGGGGTCGCTGAGACACATCTTCACAAGTTGAAACAATTTTTTCAGAACTCCAAATCGTATCAGAATACTGAATAACTTTTCCCATTTGATAGAATCGTATGCTTTCTTAAAATCAATGAATAGCTGGTGAACCTTTCCCATTATATTCCCATTTCTTCCCCAAAATTTGTTTCAAGGTAAACATCTGGTCCAACGTGGATCTATTTCTTCTAAATCCACATTGATGATCTCCAATTATTTCATCTACGTATACACTTAGGAGTGTTAACAGAATATTACTTAATACCTTGTAAAAGGTTTGAAATAACGAGATTCCGCGGTAATTATAACGGGCCGTTTTATCGCCTTTTTTGTAAATCGGAACTATTATCGAGGTTTTCCATTCCTTTGGGAGCTCCTCCTTTCTCCATATAACACTTATCAATTTATGTAGTTCCTTGATTAGTGTCGTTCCACCTGCTTTAATTAATTCGGCTGGAATATTGTCTATTCCTGGTGATTTGAATTTTTTTAACTTCTTTACTGACATTTCGATCTCGCTAGGTTCGGGAATCCACGGTTCTGCGGTATGGATTTCGGATTCCTCTGTTTGTTCCCCGTTGTGTACATTAAGAAGATTGTCGAAATAACTTTTCCACACATCGACAGTTTTAGTCACATCCACCTGAAGATCTCCACGTTCATTTCTAATCATTCCTAACATCGGCTTGTAATCTTTTCTTAACGAGTTTACCCCTTTGTATAGATCTCGTATGTTATTTGTCTTGCCGCTTTCCTCTTATCTCCTGAATCTTCTGCGTCAGATATTGTCCCTTTTTGTTTCTGAACCCGAGTGTGGTGTTTCGTTTCGCGGTTATGTACTGGTTGGTATTTGCTTTACTTTTATCACTTATCATCGTTGCGTTGCTTGTTTTCATACCTCATGAAGCTTAAGGGATTCTTAATATAACCAAGGTTTGTTTTTCAGTTGTTTCTTCTCACCTACACATTCATTCGCTGCGCTCTTAATTGTTTCGCGAATTGCCTTCCCACATCTTACTTACGTCAATTGCATTATTAATGTCATCCTCATTGCTCAAGTCGGCTAAGATTTCGAACCTATTTGAGAGTTCGAGTTCGTAATCTGGCTTTTTGCTCTGATTATTTAATCGTTTAACTTCGAATTTCAGTTGTTTTGACTCCTTGCTTTCTCTGTTCGGGATGAATAATTTTTCCCTTACTTTAGTGATCACTAATTGATGGTCGGTGTCACCTTCCGCTCCTCTGTACAACCTAACGTTCATTATGTTGGTGTGTCTTCGTCTATCTGCTAATACGTGATTGATCTGGTTGAGAGTTTTGGCGTCCGAAGATACCCATATGTATTTGTGTATGTCTTTGTGTTCAAAGTACGTACTCTTCATCGTCAGGTTTTTCGAAATCGCGAAAGTTATCAGTCTTTCTCCATTATTATTGGACTTTTCGTGAAGGCTGTATTTGCCTATAGTAGGACTATATTTTTCTTCCCTCCCTACCTTTGCATTGAAATCATCCAACACAATTTTCGAATTATACGTCGCCATTCGGTCAAACAGCCTTTTTTAGCTCATCGTAGAATATATCATTGTCATTATCAGTAGCCACTTCGGTCGGAACATAGACGTTTAATAAAACCGTGTTGCCCCATCAAGTATGTATCGTAACGTACGATAGTCTTTCGTTTACGAACTCTAATAATAATAATAATAATAATAATAATAATAATAGAAATACTCACTCTTATAAGAGGATCTTTGAACTTGCGCGGCAAAATTACCGCAAAAGTTATTCTTTCTTTCACATTTCCTTAACTTTTTGTTATTTCGGATAATAGTGGGCATTAATTTATCTATAACTCTTCGAATAAATAAATTTCGTCGTTCAATTTCGTGTAAGCAACTTACAGAAACAAGCCGTTTATTTCGAAAGAACTGCTCTGAACTTAGTAATATTTGCTTTATGTTTTAGCTGGCACGATGGTATAGGGGTAACGTGCTCGACTTCTAAGAACTCAAACTAGCCAAAATAGGTTCAAACCGTGTTCAAGCCAATATGTTGTACAAACGATCGTGAAGAATCGATTAGTGACTTCTCATACAAAACAGAGAATCCTTAAGAATATGGAAGTAAATACCTGTGTCACGAGAGAAGATAATTTAGGAATGTTGGTTGGGAAGGTCAAAGTAAAGTATATGAGAGTTAACAGGGCAATTATGTATACGTCATTGATCTTTAGTATCCACTTATCATGTTATTAGTTTTAGAAACAAACACTACACCATTTGTGAAACATGTTTTTAGTTGAGTAACCTGTGGAGTATCGCCTTTATTCTAGAATTTCAAAGTGAATACCTCGGATCGATTCCCAACCAGTTAGTGCCATATTTCGCATAAAATAATGGTTGTAAATAGATATTCATCTCCGGTTGGAGAGTTTAAGCCATCAATGGCTAGAATCAGAGTAAATGTTGTGTGTATTGTAGTATTCCACGTGCTTGAGCACGAGTCGTCTCATACTCGCAGGATAAACATTGTAGTAGCGTGAGTAATACGAATAACAAATATGTGTAGAACAAGTTATGCAATGTAAATAAACAGTGCAATGTAAACAAGCAGCGACACCAGTTTCATGAAGTAATCAACAGCAGGAGCCACAATCGTCGAAGGAGGAGCTTGGATGACCACATCAAAGAAGGGCTATAAAACCCCGACGCAACATTATAATTTATCATTTGTCTGGGTAATCATCTCTCTCCTCTAGCTTCTCCCTTGTACACAGTTAGCATACGGATTGGTACACTTCTTCTAACCCTGCACACACAGTTAGCAGTCGGGCTGGTACACTCCTTCTAACCCTGCACACACAGTTAGCAGTGGGGCTGGTGTGCTCTTCCTAACATACATATACAGTTAACTGTCGCGCTGATATGCTACCCCTCCTGCACACACAGCTGTCGGGCTGGCACCTCCTTGACACACAGTTAACTGTCGGACTGGTGTCTTCCTTTCGCATACAGTTAGCTGTTGGGCTGGTGTCTTCCTTTTGCATACAGTTAGCTGTCGGGCTGGTGTGACACCTATCCTACCTCTCTTCTGCGGGGCGTATCACCCGAGAAGAAGAAGCCATAAAAAATATTCTATAACTTATCAATTACTGTAAAATACCCTGGTACGGGACACTATTTTTATTAGCTTATTGAACTTATATTTATTTTGTAATTAAACTGGTGATGGGCAAAAAGCCACACATCCCGTGTATCTATTTGACACTACCTAAACGTGACACTGAAACCAGCAGAACATTACGTGACGGATTGCGCCGATTGCACTAATTAAGTGCAAAATAATTAGTGGACAATAAAATAAAAGGACCCAAAGCGTGCCAAAACCCAGATACCAGTAATTAGCACGAAAATATCGGAACTAGAAACGGAAGTGTCCAGTGATTTCTTTCACTACTAAAGATATTTAGTAGTTATAAACTACAAAATATCATCGCCACAATAGGAAAATACGATAAATGTTATTTAATGCCAGTAATTACTAGGTCAGGCACTAGGGTAGGAAACTAAGTTTCAGAAATTGAAATCGAAACGATTAACGAAGATGACACAATGGCGACTAATAAATCTTTTCATTTGCCACATTTCACTAAGTTTTGCGGTCGTATGAACTAGGAACCGGATATATTTTTATGCTCTTTGAACATAAGGCAACACTGCAATCGTGAGATGACATTAAAAAGAATCAGGTCTTGCCAATGTATTTGCAAAAGACGGCGTTGGGCATGATATTTCAACTTCAGTCTCAAAATTTGATGGCCGAAATGACATAGAATCAGTTGAAGGATAAATTAATAAACCTTAGCAGACCTAATATTCCACACTATAAATCGGAACTGGAGAATTATTTAATACACCAAGGACAGAATGAGCCCATCAATGAATACTTCATCAGGAAACTGAGGGCCATTAGGCATAGTCTTCCAGAAGCTAGTGAAGAGGAGAAAACCCATTTTCTCAGTCTTGGATTACAAAGCATTTTTGAAGAACATCGCTCTGGAAACTTATTCTTCAGTAAGGAATCATCAGAAACTCCTCCACGCCTTAGAAAAATCAACCGATCTACTCAAGAAGAGAGAATTTGTAGAAAAATCACAAGCATTATATGCATTAGCTAAAAGTAGTCAACAAAATTCAACCTGTGTCAAATACCACAATTCAAAATCCTGTAAACCAAAATTTTTCAACTTTGAGTCAACAAATACCAATTTTTTAACCTTAAGGTAATCAAATTCTTAATGACCAAAACAACCCGCCTCACTTTTACCCTCAATCTAGTCAAAATCCTAGTTACTTCAACAACAACAACCAATCAATCTAAATCCTAATGTTTAACATTCTTTGATAGGGTCTATAAATAAGCGAACACCTTACTATTCAGCTTATAAACTCCTAGCAATGAATAGTCCTGTAATTACAGACCATAATCAAGCATCCATTGCGATCATTGACACTGTTCCTCACAGTAAACCTGTAGGATGATATATTCATGACTTAATGCCTCCTAAGGACACTATGGATCCTGATAAAGCCTTTAGATATAAAAATCATCAACCACAACCTAACCAAAATGTTAACTTAACCCAAAATTTGGCTGAATTAACTGTTATGGTTGTGAAAAATAGCGCCAATCAGAAACCTTATTGCAATAATAATAATAAGCAAAATGGTAAAAAGTACAACAACAAGAAAAATGGCAACTACGAACAAGGGAACAATAACAATGGAAATAAGTCAGTAAACAACAATGGTACAATCACCGGTTGTACAATTTGCTACAAAAGAAGTCACTCTGCTTAAGATTGCTGGCACAAAGATAAGAAGAATTCGAAATTGGAAACGAGCAAACCCGCCCCGGGCGCCGAAAAATAAGTCAGGCCCGAGGGCGAAGACAAATAAAAAGATCATCAAAGGACCAAAGGGCCTGCCTCAAATTCCAATAAAAAGGAGATGGATCATCAGGAGACCAAAGGACCTGCACCTCCATCAAGTACAAAGGATGGAAGTAACCAAGCAAATAAAGGCTCTACAACACATGTATCCATTGCCAACATATATTCTGGTCAGGAAGTTTCAAGAGAACGTAGAGAAACGATTTCTTATAATACAAAAGTAATAGATCCACGATAAAGATCAAAGTGCAAGATAATACACTACCAGCAATTCGATACTACTTCATCGGTAAGTCTTTGGGATAAATGCCAGGTCCCAAAGAATTGTAAATTAATTCCTTTTGAAACACAGAGGAATTGCAAATAAATTAATTGATCGAGTTAAAAACATAGCACTCATAAAAATTTGGAGTTGGAAACACAACGTATTCGCATTATTTCAGGATAATAGATCAAAATGACTATAATCCCATTTTTGCCCAAGATATTCTAAAAAGACTGCAGAGCGAAATTCATTTGGATAAAAACATCATTCTTTTTTACAAAAAGGCAAAACGCCCTGAAATTTTTCACAAGGAAGCTTAAAAAGTGACATTTCACAGTCAGCAATCAACTTGATAAAACAACAAGCGTCCGCAGATGTGTATGTTACGAAGAATATAACGATCCCAGCAAAACCATATTTCTTCCTATCTGCTGAACTAAAGAAGAATAAACAGTATCAGTATTCTTTTACATACGGATATTACAAAGATTGAGAGATAGGCATGAACTTGTAGATTTAACAATAAAAGCGCCTAGTAATGAGTGTACTATTCTCGTAATAAATTCAAATTCTAAAATATACATTTGGGTAAAAACTCACCAGTAGCGTATATTGAACAAAATTTAGAGGAAATTGCTCTTAACATAAAACAAGAGGAAAATAACCCCGATGATATTTATCGATCTTGATCTCGTAAGGAAATCGACGAACGTCTCAGATACACTGAAAAAAGTTTCGATATCAGCCCAAAATTACCTGAAAATATCAAGCAAAAAGTTTCGAAATTGTTGTATTCTTATCGAGACAAGTTCTCATACAGTAGCTCAGACATAGGAGAATTCCATGGTTATGTGCATCGTCTTTGGATAGATAAAGAGGCAACATTCCACATGAATTCTCCACCGGTCCCATTGGGCGTTCGGAAATAAGTTGATTTTCAAATACAGAAACTCATTAAAACAAAAATTATTAAAGAAACATCTACAAATGAATTTTCATCACCAATGCTTATTGTGAAAAAACAAACACACAGGAGTTTCGTATTGTGCTTTCACTCATTGAATGTAACAAGTTTAGTAAGTACTTATGTATACCTTTCCAGTCCACCGAAAATGTTATATCCCGTATTAAAGGAAAATCTCTGATCAGTACGATAGATTTATCATCAAGCTACTATCAGATTCAGCTACATCGAAAGAGTTCGAAATATATGTCTTTTGAGGTACCCCATACTAGAAAGACATATCAGCTCTGTCATTGTACCATGGGTGCGTCAACGTCTAGCCAAGCGTTGTTCATAGTAACCAGGATGATGTTGGAGGGTCTACCAGACACAATAACTTCATTCTCTGATAATTTAGTTATTAGTAACCATACAGCTGATCAACAATTGCAGCATTTAGAGTTACTACTACGTAGATTAAGACGCCACGGAAGATAAACTTCATGTTTTCTGAACTACAAGTTTATAGCTTCAAAATATCCGGTAGTAGTATATAAATCCCCCCAAAAATAACCAGAAAAATTAAGAACTTTGAACATCCTAAGACAAAAAGGCAACTTAAGGGTTTTCTCGGAATTTGCAGTTTTATAAGGAACCACGTCAGGGACCTTTTCAGCAACTCCTCATGAAAGGGAACAAGTCCAAATGGTCTCCCGAGTTAAGTGACCTTTTCGAGCAATTAAAAATTAATATTTTAAATGCTTCTAGTTTCTAACACTTTGACGGAACGCAAGAAATAAGGATCTATGCAGACGCCTCCAGTATTCAAGCCGCAGCCATTCTCACGTGCTTCAAGCCTGCTGCTAAAGAGGAGATAATTGTTACATATTGGAGTCGCAGACTATCAAAATCAGAGACGATCAAGCATCTGCCTTCATGAACTTTATTCGATACTTTACGCATGTCCCAAATTTCGATACTAAATTTTGAATAGGCCATTTATACTTTTCACGGACTCACGTTGCTTACTTAATTTACAAACTTCTCCAGATAAGGTAGGAAAAATTACACACTTTCGATTGTTCTTATCTGATTACATATTGCAAGTCGAACATAAATGAGGAATTTCTCAACTTGCAGACATATTCTCGCGACTGGAACAGCGAGCAGTCATTGAAAAAGTGACGAAATTGAAGAAAAAGAGGAAAAGATATTAAACGAGAAAGTTGCCAATAAACAAAAATCCACAGATTTTGTTCAAGAGCCAGAAGAAACCATGGTTTTTCAATCAAATGCTTTAGATACGAAACTCTACATCCAATTTTTTCATCATTAGAAACACTCAAACAAGCAGAAGGACGGACCCGAATTTGATGACATTATTGATGCATTACTTGGTACTGAACCAGGCAAAACATCAGTTTACGAGCTTCAAAATTATACTGTCTGGAAAATGACATTCTTTACAGATGGCAGAAGCCCCCAATCATGATACATCTTTTATGTACTCCTCAAAAGAAAGAGAACCAATGGTTTGTTAATATACACTGTGATTCAACTAGTGACCACGCTGGTTTCAATAAACTCTACAGAATGGCAATACAAAAGTATTATATGCCTCAAATGAAAGCATTTTTGGCATACAAGGTTCGCATGTGTACCCTCTGCCAGACTCTAAAAAGACAGCCACGGAAACAAGCCGAATTACTTGAACATCCAATAGGCAAGATATCTGAGGAGATGATAGTCTCGGACCAATCCATTAAGAAACACTAGAAAATTTATTCATCTGGAAATAGAAGCTGCTTCTTGTTACATTGTAGCCAAAATTCTTGACACAATATCTACAGAAATTACACTGATTTTTTGGAAAATCACCTAATACTCTTTTTCGGAGCTTCGAAATTTGTGAACCTAGATTCTCACCCAGTTTACAAGAGTGATACAGTCAAAGAATTAGCGAAAAAGTAAAACTTCGAGCTGATATTCAGCCCCTATTACTCGCATAGTCGCTCAGATGTGGCTGAAATTTCTGTTCAAATTCAACCTGCAACAAATTATCAAATTTTACTCGCAAAATAACATGAACTTGTGACCTCTTTACTTACCAAAGGCCGTTTTTGCATATAACTCTTCAATACAAACAAACTTGAAAGAGTCGCCTCATTTCCTGTTGACTGGGTATGTACCTCGAACAGTGGCGGACTGTAGTCCAGGAGTCACATCCCATACACAGGTATCAAGAGAGAAAATTCCTCAAATAAGAAAAACGATGCGGAAAACGTACATAAGCATTTCTTACAACAGAAAAATTCTAATGATGCCGTACACTCACAGCCAGAGTACCCAGTTGGATCGCAAGTCTTAGTTTACGTCTCTAGACGCATCAAAAATGATCCAGAAAGCTAGTCTAGATCTTCTGAAGGCCCAGCCAAAGTTCTAGAAAAGATTCATTTCAATTTATACAGACTAAAAATGCCTTCTCATTGCCGACCGACAGAACAATTTATAGCGGTAGACCGACTGAAGGCGTTTCACACCGAGCAAAAACTTTGAAGTTCTTGTCAAAAATAAACTCCCGAAATAAATTTGGAGAGAAAAAAGTATTTCGAAGTGCATCATTAATGCATAAGATACAGTTCAATCGACAGTGGAAATTAACCTCATAGGTTCTCCACTAGATGGCATCGCGATAGTAGCGCCAACTGGTGTTGCCCCTCAGTACTTGTGGTAGAAAATGTTTTTTATATATCACAGGCACAAATATAGATGAATAGATCTTTTCAACAATGGGTGCAAAACGAGAATGAAACAAAACAGAAAATAATAATAATAATTTTTCTCTTCCTTACCATTTACTGTACTGTAAATAATCAGAAGATCGAACTACCACATGGTTTTGCAAAATTTTTAACAACGATTTTTTGTCACAAACTACACACCTTCAAGTGGTCGTTCCAGAATTCACAATCAAGACGGATTCAACAATTTTCGAAATCGACCTTTCTTTATACCAACGGCACCAGAAGTTTACTCTATGTCAAATACAGGAGCAAACCAAAAGACAAAAACCGACTGTTTATACGATTTGATATTTAACAATACTCCTCAATATTGCCAAATTAGAACATAACTATGAACTAAAGATGGATTCTACATTATACTACAACAGGACGTCATATAGTAACAAGAAAACAGATTAAAATGATACATCAGCATAACCAAGTATCTATTAGACAAGATCAGAATTATTTCCATGCATATTATTTTAAATACCATGGATTTGAAAAAAAGTACAACAGATAATTTATATTTACCAACTAGGCAAACGACAGATTTGGAAGTCGAATATATTCATTTCAACGATACATTATTTCTAAACTTTATTTTAAACTTACAAACTTTGCAAAAATCAATCAATTCTCTACAAACATTAATGGATCATGAGAAAAATAATTTACCAAGTAAATTCTTCGAACTACATCTTCATGCCCTATTGCCGTGGTCAACAGTGGCAATAGCAATTTTACTATTAGTTTTGTTTTAATAATAGCTATTATTTTACGCTATACATACAGTCGCCTAAAGAAGTCGCAAGCCGAACAAATCGCCCATTATTTATTCCAGAGACAATGCCTGAACTAAAAACTGTGATCGTGTTTATTATATTGACCATATTAATAACAATTTTCATTGTCTATTCATTGTGTCAAATTAACAAGACTGTTTATGAACCAGTGAAATTATCACGGACAATATATCACTTGACACAATTATAGCCATACCTAGTGGAAGCAACAACCGGAGTGCGAACGCTGAACATAAGTTCTCAACCATAATATAACAGGACACTAACGTGAACTGTGCAGAAACACCAACAACGAGTAGTGACCTCATTTATAAGTTTTAGAAAAAGCGAATACGCCTTACTATCTTGAGGATAATGACGTCGATTAAGACTGAATCTGCTTGAATTAGTGAAAGTACCGATATTTGTACCCTAGTGAACTAGTGTTAATCTCAAGATAGTGCAGTGATTATATCTAGCTAACAAGTGTATATAGATATATATATAGTTGCCAAGTGTAAAATGTGATAGGTGTAAAGTTTAAAGTGAAAATTACTACGCCACTGGAAAGTAAAAATATAGTTCCCCAAATACTTTGTCGCACTATATTTAAAGACGAAGGGGACATGTAATGTTCCACGTGCTTGAGCACGAGTCCTCTCATACTCGCAGCGTAAACATTGTAGTAGCGTGAGTACTGCGAATAACAAATATGTGCAGAACAAGTTATGCAATGTAAATAAACAGTGCAATGTAAACAAGTAGACGACGACACCAGTTTCATCACGGAATCAACAGCAGGAGCCACAATCGTCGAAGGAGGAGCTTGGATGACCACACCAAAGAAGGGCTATAAACTCCGACCCAACCTTGTAATTTATCACTTGCCTGGGTGATCATCTCTCTCCTCTACCTTCTGCCTCGTACACAGTTAGCAATCGGGCTGGTACACTCCTTCTAACCCTGCACACACAGTTAGCAGTCGGGCTAGTGTGCTCTTCCTAACCTACATACATAGTTAGCTGTCGGACTAGTATGCTACCCTTCCTACACACACAGTTAGTTGTCGTGCTGGTGTGGTACCTAACTCTACCTTGTGTACAGTTAGCTATCGGGCTGGCACATCCTTAAAACACAGTTAGCTGTCGGACTGGTGGCTTAATTTCGCACACAATTAGCTGTTGGGCTGGTGTGACACCTATCTCTCTTCTGCGAGGCGTATCACCCGAGAAGAAGCCATAAAAAGTTATTCTAAAACTTATCGATTACTGTAAAATACCCTGGTACGGGACACTATTTTTATTAGCTTATTGGACTTATATTTATTTTGTAATAAAACTGGTGATGGCAAAAAACCACAAATCCCGTGTATCTATTTGACTCTACCTAAACGTCACGCTCAAACCTGCAGAATGTTAAGGTATTCTTAAGCATAATGATAATGCAGTGCTCATATTTTTCATTGGACTTTCTCTCTCCTTTTGTTTCTTGAGTTTTTCTTATCATATGTTCGCTTCTTTCTCTTCTTCTCTCTCTCTATTCATCTTTATCTTTTTTCTCTTACTTACTGCTTCTATCTCTTTTTGTGCGCATACGTGTTCCAGAGCTAAACAGGGCCACCTTTGATAAGTTGGTGACCGGGCCTGACCGAAACATAAGTGACCCGTTCCAAAACTTAATCAGAATGAACGATTGATTCGGTCTGGAAGATCTAATTAACTGGGAATTTTGGCGTCGTATTTTTCATGGTCTGGGAGTAACATTTCCGGTCCTGGTCACTCCTGAAACACTGTTAAAACGCAAGAAAATAATTAAAATATCTGTACTGTCTTCCGGGTTATCGGGTCTAAATCGAATCATCGGATCTCAATATGTACGAATCATAAACCCGGTTACACAGTTCAAAATCTGACCCGCGTCACACTACTGAGCCGATGACGCTTTTTAGCTCTGGCGTGTTCATTCTATCTGTCTGTACAAATTGTTTTAAACACTAGTTCATTAGCGTTGTAATTACTAGAACGTTATATTCGCAATAGGGGGAATCGAGAGTAGCATGTTCGGAACAGATAAATTTTCAGATAAATGGACCCCATTTTGATTATTTGTAGAGAAGCATTTATTTTTAAAATATTAATTTGGCCAAAATTCGTTTCCATCCTATAATTTATCAAGATACTATTAAATGTGTTTTATTCACGTTTGAAATGTGGAACACATAAGGTCTTCTATGCCCAGAAAGAACATGCTAATTTTGCTTTGGAACATTCGTAACTTTTCATTTTGATGCAGTTTGGACTTGTAATTTTGGCTCTTTCTGATAGAAATTTAGCAGAAAAATTATCATTCATTCATTTTCTTTTTTATGTTCAATTTGCATTATATTCTGGAATAAAGTTATGACCTACGCTAGCTACTGGATTTTTTATAACATATTCCGGACCAGTATGTTCAACGAACCCCACGGAATTTGGAACCGAACCAGGGAAACACAAATCATGTGTATGTTAACCTTTTGCCATTATCCTAGATGTGTCTCAGAACTCTACAGTTCCACCGGAAATCATGAGTATTTAATCTGACCACCAACTTTGGTCGCTATTTTAAAAGTGACTTAGTGAATTTTTAAAGCACCCGTCTTTATATTCGAATAGCCCTGAATAAATATAAAATCTAGAAATCACTTTTATCTTGCTGTTGGAGTTTTTGAGAAATGAACTGTACTTTATACTGTTAGGTTCTTTCTTAGTACGTTTATATTCCATGACTTTACTTTTTCTCTCTTTTCGTTTTCTTATATTCTCACTCCTTTCTCTCTCCCTCCATATATATATAAATAATAAATCACAGCCATATTCAATCCACTAGTGGATGAGGCCTCTCCCCGAAGGGAGGAGTTGGTCTACAGCTCCCACGCTGACCAGACGGGTTGGGAGAGGAGAGCCGAAGCTCTCACTGTGATCGCCACTGTCTTTTATTCACAGCAGCTCACAGTGGGCCAGAGACCCATAAAACCTGGCCAAAACCCCAAAAATGAAAGTGAATGGAAGGGTCTATCACCTAACGCATATGATCCAGGAAGGTCCCAATGGTATACATCTATCAGTGTTACTGACATATGTTCACTGTTTTGGTCAGGAATGAAAGCCAAAACAAAACTTTGTAAATGTTCTGTATTCATGTATATTTTCGATGTTAGAGAAGGTTAAGTTTGAGATATTTTCACGGATATTAGCGTCATATCCACGAGTGGGTAACTATTTTTTATTCCATCTGTGTATATTATAATTCAATGATAGACATCTAGTTATGACGTTATATGTAATTTATCAATTCTATGGATGGTTATGGAGAAGTAGGTTGTAAATTACGAAAAAAATAACATTTTTATGGTTTCGTAGGTTTTTAATCCGAGAAAAACTGATACAAGACTGGGTTTTTTGCTGATGTTGTACTTGAATTATTCATGTTTCTGGAACAGTGAACCAATTTTGCCCGTTTTTGCCCGTTTAGATTATAAGTGCATATTTACTGTGGATGGTGTGTGAAATTTTCTAACCAAAATACACCATATTAATAGAAATTTCGTTCTCTTTTCTGAGAAATGCCACATAAAATAACTAGAAGAAAGATATTAGAGTTTCTGAGGAATGCAGAAGGGAACAGAGAAGCCAAAAAGCAGCAGCTCCTGCGCTTCGTGGAAGATGAAATATCAGGTGAAGAGACGTTATGTAGTGCTGACCAAAAAACAGTAGTCGCCTTTTGCTATCAGATGTTCCAGAAGCTCGACGAATGCAATCGCGAGTACGGCAAAGTAGAGGAAAAGTATGCGGACTGGCTGGATAGTGATATTAATCTGATTCATAGTGAACCACAGCCATCGACCTCAGCGAAAGTCGGACGCCCAGAGGCAGACTTTGCAAGAAGCAGTGAAAGATCCAAGAGGAGAAAGACTGAGGCAATTCGGTCAGCCGAGAGTGAAACCACTCTTGCTTACGCAGCCGCGATGAAGTACAGAGAGCAAAGAGAACTTGACAAGACAAAAGTACTACAAGAAATCGAGGCAAGTCCAACTAGAGCGACCAAGATTAGGAAGTCCTGGACCCAATCCGAAAGGCACACTGCAATGTCGTACGATTCAGATAATGCTCTGGCATTGTTTTTGGAAACGAATCTAATTAAACATCTGTACCACCTTCTGAGGAGTGAAGCGAAGAAACTGGGCCATTTATCCCGCTTATAATCACGTACGGAACGCAAAGATGAAGTACTACCCAGAGGGCATACAAGTGAGTCGTTGTCGGAAGTGCCACTTCAGAGTCTACTAGATCACACTGTGAAAAGGCTTTTGCAGGTTCAAGAGCCAGCCTTGGAGAGCATGCCACGGAAGTACCTTATGTGTCTAACGTTGATTAGCAAGTAGGGCTGTGATGGGTCTAGTGGCCAGGCCCAATTAGGCTCATGGAGTGCATGCTTCATGTAGCCTACAGACTAGACATAAAGAAATGGCAAGTCCGGAAAGAAGATCAATCAGCCGTGAAGAAAATGAAGGAAGAAATCCAAAAGAAATTGAAAGCCGAGTTAGGTCTCATTGTTGACGAGGAAAGACCGAGCGGCAGCGGAACATCAAATGAAGGCAACACGGCTAGGAGGTTTTTTCAGAATGCGGAAATGTTAGCCACGATAACGGGCCTCCACACGAAACTCATCGAGAAGTGCTTTGTTCTATTACAGGCATTATCCTCAGGTCTGGACATCGACACAGACAGATTTGAGGAGTGGGCAAATGATATCCAGGCATTGTATCTTGCAAATTACCCGTGGTTCTACATGATGGCATCAGTTCATAAGATTCTTGCTCATGGCCAGTCCATCATCGCCCATTGTTTGTTTCAGATAGGACAAATGTCCGAAGAAACGCAGGAGGCTAGAAATAAGCACATTAAGCAGTACCGAGAGCATCACTTACGGAAGTGCTCCAGAGAGAGGACTATGGAAGATGTTATGCTCCGTCTTTTTGTGACATCTGATCCCATTATTTCGACCTTCCGCCAGCCCATGTCTCACCAAAACAGAAGAAAGGCACTATGTCCGGAAGTCCAGTACCTCCTCAAGCCACCCATGCTGCCTGCAACAAGTACTGAGTCTGACTCTGAATAACTAGCCATTTAAGTACATATGTAAATATTTTTCCAATTTATTTTACATTCAATCTTGAGAGTAATACAAATTGATGAACAATGTGAATTCTACGATATGAAATAAGAATGTAAAACAAGGAGTACGGGAAATCAAACAACAAGTTTTAAAAAGAATTAACATGGAAAACAGGTGAGAGACCAAAAACATAATTTATATATACAATTCGCACAGAAAAGACAGACTGTTTTGTGATATAGACCGTATAAAAAGTGGCTGCAATATTTTGCAATCTTTCGAGACATAATAATGTATGACAAATATGATTTCATTTGTTGTTGTTTTCACATCCGATTTTTCTGTAAGTTATATACCCATATTACACATATTTACATCTTTATGCAATTTGTGTCCGCCATATTGGATCCGACATTTTGAATTTCCCCTTCTGGTAACAAATTCATAATGAGAGACCTTCTAAAGCTATGTATACCAAGTTTCATAAAAATTAAAACGCGGTTTCCTATTTTGGCCAAGTTTTCGGGGTTCCTGGCCCACTGTGCAGCTCCCCAATTGTCCTCACGATGCTGGGTCAACACCGAAATTTTTGAGAGCCCACCGGAATATATATATATATATATATATATATATATATATAT
>JAGDQP010012636.1:16788-49785 GCA_022664845.1 Lepisma saccharinum
TATATATATATACATGGTATCATTTCTCTATCTTGTCTTACAGACATCCATCGGATCCAATTTTTCATAGTGTGTGTTTAAAATTCTCCCTCCATCATCTTATGTACCGGTATATTTTCTTATCTCACTTTTATTCTTTAATTTTATCGATACTAATACATGTATATTTGGAAAAATTCTGTGCTCGTGTTGTTTGCTGATTTTAGTTATGTGGGAGGGACGAAGGGAGGGAGAAAGAGAGATCTCTTTACGACACACTATTATGGGATAAGAAGGTGCCAATTGGGAGGTCTAGCTGCAAGACCTTCGCTGTCGCAATTTTTTGTTGCGAAGTGTACTAGGGACAGATATAAAGCGAGCTGACGGCTACGTCAATATTCTTGGAGTGGTCTCATTTCCTATGTTTGACGTGACAAGAAACAGCACCGAAATGTAATTAAATTGTGCTACAGTCACACAGGTTGTTGTAACGAGCATAAGAAATTGAAATTTTCTGACGAGGAAAATTTTATTCAGAAGGAATGAAAGAAAATTGATCAGAAGATAGAAACTTCCGGATAAATAAATAGTCGGAAGTATAGTAGGTTAAAAGGATATAATATCTGAATACGTGCCTGTGGTTCGTGTTGGTCTGTTTCCGGACAATGAGATAATAGAATTGAATAAAGTGATGACAGTATTCTTCACGAGAAATGTATTTTCCGTAAGAAGTAGTCGCCTATCTGGCATCCGTGTTTGATATGAAAAGAGTAACTAGGCCACAGCAAGCGTGTTTACAGAGATTTCAAGCAATGCACACAATACAAAGTAAAACGTGGTCTGTTAAGTTGCCTGGCTTTGAGTATGATTGGGCTTGAGCAAGTAGAATGTTAAATGTCAGGCAGAAACTCAGCTCCTGAGGTGTAGTGATTAGAAAACCACTGGAAAGTAGCATGGTTTCAAATCCCACTCAAGCCGGCCATTCTGAATTTACCGTGGGCTTTTCTCAATCCCACCAGACGTATAACGGGGAATGCAAGTGATTTCAGTAACAAGACCCTGCCACTATCTTCACCATTCCTTTTCCCATCACTCACGGGTCTAATAAAGTGTACCCCATGAGCAAAATGTCGGTGAACCGACGTCGGGCCTTTGGCAGCAAAATCCGCGCCAATGTCGGTATCAGACATTGGCCCAATGATCGCATGTTAAACAAAACTCGACGCTTTGCCGACCTGCCAGGCCGACGTCCAGCCGCCAAATTCCTGAATTCCACCCACCGAATTCCCAAACAAAACGGCATCTTTTTCAGTTGGCGAAAACAGAGAATTGACTCTGTCGGTGGGTGGCTATTGACTACCGGTATATGTATTTAGTTGTACTTTGTCCAATTCCTTCGTCAAGATATATTAATTACATTGTAAATTTTCCGGTAGTCTACAGTCGGGTTTGAACTTAGAATCTTCCCGTTTGTTTGCTGTCCGTCACTCTAACTACTACTCTATCCAGGTGCGTTGCGAATGTTTCACTTTATTTTTGTCAATTATGTTACGAAGACTGTTTCTGAGGCGGTGGCGTAACTAAAATCCCCACCCCCCCTGCAGTGAACCTTTACGGACCTTCCTTTTAAAAACTATAAGATAATTTTACAATTAAACTTTGTGACGATTTCTCTTGTAATGTTTGCTAGGTTTGCCTTTCACTCTTTTTTTCATTTACCCATATAGCAATTTCTACCTGACTCGAAACTGAATCAGACTTGCTTTCACAATTGTCTCAGCTTGATGCAAGATTAGCAAATCAAATCATACAGTCTAGTTAGAAGAATCACGGTTGCAATAGCCTTAACAGGACAAGAAAGAAGAACTTAAAAGACTTATTTAAGGATAGAAAAACGTAGCCCTGTATTCGGAGGACACGCGGCGCACTAATCCGATACGGTAGTCAAAGTTAAAAAAAAAACTTTATTTAAACGTTTTCAAACTGATATTCTTTTATTTCTTCTTTTTCGACTGATACTTTTAGTCGCCTGTTAAAACGTGGACATGTAAAACATATGCCTGTTTCCCACATGATTTTTTTCTTATATGGGTGAACATCAACTTTGGACTTTATCGCCACTTCATCTACAAACTAACGTCGCTTAGACTCCAGGAATAAAAGGAAGGAAATAAGAAATCATATTCAATAGTCAGTAAGTTGTCTGTAAAAATTACCTTGCAAAATCCTATTTAAATTCAACCTTAAGTTTTTCTCTGAGCAGTCTTTGAAATATTGTCAGTCTGGTCTTCTATTAATGTGACATCAATTAAGTGACAGGCAAAATTCAATAATATTTATTCAATTGTATTAACTTAAATTATTTTGACAGTTTTATAGAGTTCTTTACTTGCAAAATAATTATCTGATAGCAATTTACTGTAGCCTATGTGTTTAGTTATTGCTATCATTTTATTGGCTCATGTTTCTTTACAAGAAACTAATAATTGTTCCAAAACTGTCAAATTGATCAATCAATTATTGTATCAATCATTGTTTTAGCTGTTCAGTCAATCTATCTGTTAAATAAACTTCAATTTTAGGATCACCCTCAATACCATTAGTATCTATATTTAGTTTTAATTTCCCTAAGACTCACTTCCTTGAAGACGACACACGTGATACAACGCAAATATGTAATATTCTTGGGTTCCTACCGACTAGAAATGGTTTGTGAACTTCTAATTTTTATGTATAACTTCCTAACTACGTATACAGAAGTTAATATCAATTTATCTTATCCCCCCAGGTAAATTCAATACTCCCAAACTTGTGGAAAATGCCTGCTTGGAGAATGCGGTGTTGGACCAACATTTCGTACCACCAACAGCCTCTTAATCAGCACAAACCGGTGTACGACCAACCTCAGTCAAAAAAACTGTTTTTGTCCAACGCCAAGTTGGTTCTGCCGGTCGGGTGGCCGAGCGGTCTGCGACGGTAGACCATCGTCTCGAAGCTCCGTGGTTCGAGTCCCGGCAGGGGCATGGGTGTGGATTTTAACAGCTAAAGGCGAATCGTGACGGGCCGAGGTCCTAAGTTTACCAAGTTGGTTCTACCACAGAGAAATACGTATGCGTACCGATTCTCTGTGGTTCTACGCAGTTTCGGTCCAACGCCGGTTATACAAAGTGTTGGTCCTACGCATGTAACACCCTGCTTGACCTTATACCTTCAGGAGGTAAATTTTCCCGGAGATTGTTTTTAACATTCAAAGAAGTATCCACGTATTCAACGTAGCGAATGCGTTTGTAGTGTCGCTTTTGTCCATTACTAGAGAATTTGTGACTTTGAAGTTGCTAGTTTTTAGGAACGACGTATTGACGGGTGGATCGATATACTATTGTTTTATTAAAGCCATTATTTTATTATTAATAATATTATTGAATCACATTTTGTAAATAACCACATTAGCATAATTAAATTATTATTATTAAATGGTAGGGAGACGAACGAGAGTAATTTGTCATACTGTGAAGGTGAGAAGGGGAAAAGGACGGGAAGGGGCGCTGGGAGTCATGGGCCTAGAGCGCCTAGAAGCATCTGACCCTGGGTATATTCTGAAAATTAGCTCTACAGTTGGCAGTAGCGTACATTAACTTAGCTGAAACCTTCTCTCTTTTGCTCCTTGCATCATGTTTCGAAACTAAGAAAAAAGCATAGAAGTGTAATGTAAATTTATGATAATATGCGCTGTGTTTTAAGTTCTTATTGTTTTTGTAATTAGGCCTATTCCATACAATTATACGCAGTAATCGATAACCTTACTATCTTACTGTCCTCTGTTACTCACCTTACTATGTGGACCGCAAAGGTTTTATATTACGATATAGTCATTAATCCGTACCACAGGAAAAAGATAATTGAAGACTAAGATGACTAGCTACGAAGGTTTCTTATAAAGTAACATCTCGAAATTTGCCTGGTGAAAGTGATGGAAACCCTGGAAGATGTGCGAATAAATAAATAAAGGATGGCCGTCAGCTAGATTCGAGTGTGCTTGATTACAAAGTGTCGTCCCGATTATTAGTATAATCATCATCACCATATTCACCCATTTTCTAACCACTGCTGGATGAAAGCCTAACAATTTTCTTTCCACATATCTCGGTCTGCTGCTATTCTCATCCATGTAGCTCCTGAAAAACGCTTGATTTTATCTACCAATCTAGCTTTGGCTGTCGTCTTTGTCGTTTCTTTTTTCTAGGAATCCAATGTAGTACATTTGTCGTCCATCTTCCATCTTTTCGTCTAACTATGTGACCGGCCCATCTCCACTTTATCTTCTTCTCATTTCTGATTATATATTCTACCTTTGTTTCTGCGCGAATCCATTCATTTGTCTTCCTGACCATCCTAGTTATTCCTAGCATGCATCTCTCCATTGCTCTTTATGTGACTCTTAATCTTTGAGTCGTTTGCACATTCAATGTCCAAGTTTCACAGGCGTTCATCATGACAGGTAAGACACAATGACTATAAATTTTACGCTTCAGACACATTGATAGTTTGTTTTTGAAAATAAAGTGTAGTTTTCCAAACGAATTCCACGCCATTTTAAATCTTCTATTTATTTCATCATTCAACTTGGCATTCGATATTTTGAGTTGCCCTAGGTAAACATACTCATCAACTATGCCTATTGTCTCTCCGTTAATCTTTATTTCCTTCTTCGCAGCATGTTGATTGTACGTTACTTTTGTTTTATTTAATTCATTTTAAGGCCTATTATCGAACTCTCATTACACAGTTTTTTCTGTACTTGAAGCAAACAGGAATATCATCAACGAATCGTAGGTGATGATATTCGCCATTAATTTTTATTCTAACTTCATCCCAGTTTAAATTTTGGGACACTCTCTCCAGCACAGCTGAAAAATCAGTTGTGGAGAAACTGAGTTTCATTGTCGTACCCCTTTTCCAACTTTAAATTTTTCACTTTCTTGATACTGTCTAATGACAAATGTAGCAGTCGAGTAAATGTTTCGCAGTAACTTGATGTATGCACTTTCGATGCCTTTATGTCCAATTGGTTTAAGTACTGCTGCCAAGGAGACCGAATCGAAAGCTTTTTCAAAATCTATGAATCCCAGACATCGTGGAAATTCATATTCATTGATTCTTTCCATAACTTCATTCAGTGCTTGTGCTAAATCCACGACGAAATCCGGCTTGTTCACTTCCCTGGTTAAAATCCAAGTCTCGTTCAATACAATTGAACATAACTTTGGTGAACATTTTGTATAGAACTGACAGTAAACTAATTGATCTGTAGTTGTGGACGCATAATTGAGATGTTGGAAGGGAAAGTGCTGCTACTAATGTCGAGAAACTGAGAGATGATATGAAAATAAGTACAGGAAATCCCACAAATATTATAGATGTATGCCTATATAACGAGACGTTTATCTTTGAAGACTCGTTATAGGCATAACTCGAGAATATTTGTAGCATTTCCTGTATGTAGTATAGAACCCGGATTCGATTCCTGGTGGGTACATAAGTGTTTTGGAACCCACGTTAAACTGTAGGTCCCATCCTTAAAAGATTACCAATTCGTTTAAGACGTTAATAATAAATCAATAAATGTTTTTGGTATAATAAACATCGCAGGCAAGTAATTACTGACTTACACCACTTTGTCATCCAACCACTTTTAAAACAGAACAGTATGTAGACAATAACAAGGCACAGCAGCATATGAACTGTTTTGTGTTATATGTCATTGAAAATTAAGCGGCAACATAAATGAGAACAGATGAAGGAAGGAATATTCGAACATTCATGCATTCTCAACACTGTCACTGTACACATTATCGTCATCTCCATCATGGTCTCTGTCCTTTAAAGACAAGAAGCACCGATGGTGGATGAATGGTATAAACGGCAACAAGACGATGATGTCTTTCTTCAGCTTGCTGATGACTCGAGATTCTTTGTAAAGTGGTTGTTGCTGAATGCTGTGCAGATGTACGGGTGGTCTTTTCTTTCCTCGTGTGATACCCAATTCATCAAAGGGTATGTCAGGATTAAGCGCTTCCTTATAGAATATTTTAGTGGGGTCAGATCTCCTGTACTGCAGCCGTTAAATATGTACCCAAGATACCGAACGATGCAACTCGTTTTCCTTGCGATTAGATGGTGCCTTTTCCAAAGCTGCCGTTGAAACAAAATTCGTTGAGCCATGTGAACCAGTGCAAACTTGTTCTTCTTGTGAGCGTTCTCAATGATCCGATACCAGCCAGATGGGATGTAAATGTTTTGTTCCTTTGCCTTGAATTCTACGGAGCCTAAGTCAGCATCATTCGGTAAATACCAGGATGTAATGGAGAGTATATACCTACCTCAATGTTTAGGCATCACCATATACCTACCTAAAATTCATGAAATACACAGATATATGAGATAGTAAGTAAAATGCCTTGTTACAACGAGCAAAGTGTTGTAACACCTAAAATTTACACTCACCTAAAATTTACGATGGGTCAATACAAATGGTCAGACACCATGAAAATATGGTTAAAAGATTTCACTAACAGTCTTTTACAAGCCGCAGACAGGAAAGGACAGCATTCAAATTACAGTTTTGTCCAGTACATGCATCACTATTCATTTCTTCGTTAACGTGGCGAAGTCCTTGACACTAAATCCTCACAATAACGCATATGATGTAAATGCTCTTAAAAGCACATATACGCCAACAATTATACATGCCATGCCTCTTTGTAACAAGAAAAAACGATCTAAACCTATTAATATTGTTCTAGGTTTACAACGACTAGACAACTTTTTGTACGACACATTGGTGCAAACCTGACTTGCACCACTTTGCCGTGCAGGGTCATCGTGGATTCGAATTTACGGCCCTTTCTGGTCTGCATTCTCTAGGTCTATTTTTAAACACTGACATACGTCACTTTGCCATCCACCAGACTGTGGTTTCAAGTTTCCGGAAAACGGTTTGGTCTCATTTCAGGCAAAAGTGACTTACATCACTTTGCCATACAGCGGCCCGAATATCTCTACATATGATTTGTACGTATGAACTGAATTAATCACGGGAAGGCTAGAATAATTGCATGAAGTAGAAACGGGAACTTGGTACTGCTAGTTTTATACTCTTTAGGTGAATAAATGCATGCGATTCAATGGGAAAGTTTATCTTTGCATGATAACGGTAACTAATCTAATGTACTGCATACTTGCAATTAATGATCTGTATATGTAAATGCAAGGAAATTTGACTTAATTTGAAATACAAATCAGAGGCCACGTATTGCTATGTGTATTAATAACACTGGAAATACTATATGTTATTTGGGCATGATAATTATTTGTCTTCTAGAGTAGTAAACTCGTATCGCATGATAAACTGCATGGAAGTTTGGTATGTACTTTTTTGCATGTGATAATTAAGTTAGAAAAGGATAGGTTAAGTTGTATTTACTTAGAACAGCTTAACTACTTATTAATTACTGCTCCATATAGTATTTAAAGCTAGCAGTTACAGTTTTATTTATTTCTATGTTCTCAATCCTCTTTACGTAATTTTCATCTTCATTTATTTCATTTCTTTTCTTCATCAAGAGTTTAGTTTCTTCTGCGATTTTATTCTCTTTTTTCTTTTAGATGCCTGCTATTACCTTGGCTGTTTCTCTTATTATCTCAGTCAGTATTTTACTTGTATTTGTGCTGTTGTTGTCGTCTTCATCCTGTAACTCTTCCAAGGCTCTGAATCTGTTGGTATCTCGAATGTCTGTCTGTGTTTTCCTAGATTTTCCAAATCTAAAACTGGCAGTTTTCCTCTGCTAAGCTTCATTCTCTCAAGTTTAGTACTAATTTTAGTTTTCATCTCACTATCCTATGATCACTTGAGATTTTGAACCTGTTCAGAACAGACGCGTCTTGAAGAATTCCCCTATTATTCGACAAAACGTAGTTCATTTAATTTTTAGTTCCACTTGGGCCTTTCCATAGCCACTTCCTCTAGAGCGGCTTAGTAGCATTGTGGAGGGATTTAGGAACTCGGCTTCCTATTGGCTATTGAGATTGTAACGTCACATGGGGAGGAGCTGCTGTTCTCTCTTCCCATCAGCTCCCCTGACTACTGATCCCTTTAACCCAGGCCCATTTTTCATCTTGGATCAAATAATTTAAAAGTGAACTTTGAATATGGTGGTAGTTTTCTATTGGGAAACAAACTAGTGCAACTACGTGAGGAACTAATCATAAAGGACAGATTTAGTGCACGTGAGTAGGAACAATTTGATTGGACAATAGTAGATAACAGCTGCCCTGTAAAAGTGACTGTCTCCTCGTTCGATGTTGTAGGTAAGACGCTGATTATTTCTCAGCAGTAGTAGTAGTAGACTTGTAACACTAGCAGGAGAAACAGTTTCAGTTCACCATGACTTCACAAAGCTCATTGTGGTGTGAGCAGAGTTATTCATCTGACAGTTTTATTTCTGCTGTGGAAGAAGTAGATGCAGCCTTAGCTTTTGCGGACATGCATTATAGGTTCCCTAGTCCCTCATTAGTACTGATTAGTTTTGAAAGTCCTATTCAATCTTCATGTTAAAGTGCAGAAATACCTGCTCTTCCACAGGAAGGGCACAGAGAAACAGTGTTAAAGTTGATTGTGTTTCTCCCAAGGGGTCTTTGATCACTCTAAGTACACACACAAACCAACAAGCTTTATAGTAATATTTATTACGCTAGTTATCGTCCATTGCCAAAACCGGGGGCCATTTTACACTTTTATTTGTACAGTAGAAAGTAACGTATTTTCTCGAGGTCATGTGCTTGTTAATAGAGTTCCCTTTAGTAGAAGAATAAGTTAAACCTAAATTTATTTACATTTATTTCACATTATTTCTTTCAATTGAAGCTGTTTCATTGCAATCATGGTTATTGAACTCTTAAATTCTTGGCAAAAAATTAAAAGTGCAAGACGTGAAATTATTAGAATTGAGCGGAACTACAAATTTTAGCATGAACGTAATATCGAACATAACATTATTTGGGAAACTAGCAGTGGTCGACTAATTTTACAATCCATTAGCAGAGCGAAGTGATGTAACTTTAGCTACAGAAAAGTAGTATTCTTTACACAAACAGTATTTTTCAAAATTCTTAACGTATTTCACTATTTCTTACTGGTTTGTCTATGTTGGTGATAATATATAAAAATGGGATTTCTTTTAAAAATAGTAAAAATATAATAATTACATAATATTCACAATGTCAATAACCGATATTCAGCTATGTCGATACCCAATATAGAGCAATGTCGGTGATCGATGAAGAACGATTTTGACACCCGATTTCGATCTATATCTTTGATCGATATTGGCCAAGATGTTTGCCATCGAATATGGGGCCGATGTCGTTGAGCGATATCGATCGATGTCGTAAAATCCAATTCGGCCTTACATGGTCGAATTACTTTGCAGGCATTATCAGAATCAAGGTACGAATACATATACTAAATCATAAAATATTCCTGTCCGAACTGAAAAACTTCCCTTGTGAGTATAAATTTTGGTGAACTATCATGGTAGAACTCTAAAGTTTAAATTAAGAAAAAACAAGTCATTATTATATAATATTGAATTATTTGCTACTGAGAAGATGTGAAAACATTAAAAAAAAGAATAGATAATTCCGCAAGGATACAAAAAATAATATTTGGATAAGTTATGCAGAATATAAGAGTCGAATATAGCACTCTTTATTATAATCTTCTATCAGCAAAAATTGGAAAAGAAAAGATAATACTTAACTAAATTAGGAGTAAAAATCTTTTCGGAAGTAATATTCATCATTATTAAGAAAAAATAAAATATAGTCTATTTAATTGGAATAAAATTTTAACTACAAAATGAAGGAATTTAGTGAAATTAAATAATTAATTAACTTTCATATTATACTTTTCTTTTATTATATTTACAATAATCACTCGCACGAACACACACATACATACGCATAACATAGATTTACACTTTCATTTTTCGAATATGGTATGTACATCATCAGCATGATTACCATCATCTTCTTTTCATTTTTCACTTTTTGTAAAAATCTATCTAATTATTTTTCAAGTTGTCTCTTCCTCTTCACTCTCCTTTCTCCTATCATTTATTATTTATTTTGCAGTTTTTCATATTGTTCTTCATCTTCAAATTCAACTAAGGGGAATAATCGAAATTTAATATTTCTTCTTCTTCCCCCCGTAAGGTCTGTTTAGTATTCAATTTTAGTATCACTAGTAGTCGGAGGTGAATTCCATTTTGCTTTTCTTTGTAGGGGGAGTAGGAAAGATGATACTACCTTCTTTTTCCTTGGATAAATGATGATAAAAGTAAGTACTCCCTCGTAATACAGAGACATGGCTCTCTGCGCCGGTAATCCACCATTGAAAATAGTCATATTCATAGACACTGGCAGGAGTGGGAATTTTACTGCTAGTGAACATTTTGTTTCTAAAAAAAGAAAAAAAAATAATTAGACGAAAATCTGTTTAAATTATTTATTTATTTATAAAAGATCATTACAGAAATCATAGTGATAACTACTATATTTTTAATTTCATATTAATACTAATCCAGCGTCAACTGTCGGCTGGTGCTAGATGATATGTCCTTCTCTGCCCCTGATTCAACAGCGTGATGCACTTGTACGGCAACATCCCTTGACGTTAACATTTATGTAGTAATCACCTTTCATAATTCACATCACCTTTTATTATTATTATTTTATTTTTCATGTTTCAAAATAAGAATAACGTCAGACTTTCTATATTTATTATTCAGGAAATAGAACTTCATAGTTCATTTCTATCTTTCAGATTTTCATGTTCAGGAAGTTTTTCTCTCTCACACATCTTTCGATGTTCGCCACAAAGCATATTAATTGAAAGCAAGGCCAAATGATTGACATTTTTAGAATATATTAAACTAAATTTATTTATTTTAGCGGATAATGCTAGAACTTGATCCTTTGAACAAGTGTTTTTTTTGCAACTGAGGGAACAAACTAAAAGTGATTTCATGCAAGGGTTTGTTTAAAAGCGGAAGTCCTTCATTGGCTGTGGTTGAAACTTTTCTCTTCATCTTTTCATATTCGCTGTATGATTGACACTGACGCCATGTGATCGACATTTCTTAACTTTAACAATAGGCTTTAGTTATTTTTAACGGAGCAAGCTGAAACTTGTTCCTTTTCACAGACGCTTTTCTTATAGAATTCCTTCGTGCAGGTGTTTACTATTTTTATCTTTTCGCATTTTCATGTTCAGTGAAAGTACGTCCTAATACAGTGCAGGTTGAATCTTGTCCTTTTATTATTGTGTTTTCATGCTTTAGAAAGTAGGTCAAGACCTGTTTACTGTTTCACTTTAAGAATTTTTTGTACAGTTGTGCTGTAGCTATGACATTGGACGCTAGTGAAAGTATCATGCGCTTTTACGAGGATCCTAGTGCCTTCGAGGGCGAAAACCCGTTACCGGAGAATGAAGCTCCATCTTCCGGTATTTTCCGCAATGCATCATCCTCAAGTTTGAAGGTAGAATTTAATTTAGAATAGTGATGAAGGATACTGTGTTTTGAGAGTAGGTAAAGGTGAGCGTGCTGTACAGGACAGTGCAGTTCCATTTAGTGAAAGGTCTCGCAATGAAAGTGATAATTCATGTGCTTGTGTGAATTACAGGATTGATCAGCAACGTATTTTTCACGCAATGGAAAATTGAGAATATAAGAAAATCTCCCTTAATTTGTGAGCAGTGCTTTTTTTTAAACATTTGTAATGAGATTTACCATGAATTTCATATTAGAACTGTAGCTGAAGAAATGCATTCAGCGGAAAAAACGTGGGAAGCAATAATACATCCTATTATCTTTTTCAAATTTACAATACTTATGTATCAAAACATAATGTTAAGAGGTGAATATTTCTTATGGAAATTAGTTGAACTTAAAATGTAAAAAAGAAATTAATTCAAAAACATTAACGCTGTGTCTCACAATTGAAGTTCCATACATTTATATGAAGACCATACTTTACAAAAATTAAAGGATCCTTAGGGAAAATATACGCACGTCTGCGTGCAGTATGAATTCATGCCGTGGTATAAATAATATAATTCATGATCTATGTATTTTCAAAGCAATTGGAAATTGGGAATATAATAAACTTCCTTCTTATTTAATGTGTGTAGACGGTTACTTTATGTTCCTAAATGAGTAAATCATAAATAAACGACTCGAAGGAAAGGTCGAGAGAGGCTTTTGAACAATCGTACATGGAAAGTGATAATGAATCTTGTTAGCTTTTTAGGAATTTACAGTGTATTCAAACATTAACTTTTTGATAATGTCGAAGTTTTTAATTTTTTTCTGCGCAACTTACTTGAACGTAAAGTGGAAGTGGTAAGACACAAATTAATTGAGAAAGACACTCATGCAGAACCGAATAGCGATTTAAACTATGACTTTAAGAAACTGAAATATTTTCATAGAAGGAAAATATAAAAATTCTGTTTGAATGATGAGTAAGATTTAAAATTCATTATCATGTAAGTTATATAATAATTTTATATACTTTGATTGAAGGAAGTTTTGTATATCTTCTTCAGAATAAAAATAAGATAATTATGGAAACTTTTCTAAGAATTATTAATATTAAAAATCAAAGTAATATGCTGTACATATGGTAGTCAATAAAAAGTAGTAAACTCATACATATACTCTACATATACTCATACATAAACTCATACATACCCGAAAAAAACGAAAATTACTTCACGTTTTCTACTTGTTACTTTTAGTTTCTTTAGGAGGTAATCTCATTTTTATTAAATGAAAAATTCTGAATCTCTGCGCATGCACAAGAATCTTTTGATAATTTCGTTAATTTTATTCCAATCATCCGATTCATGTAAAATATCTCATAACTTTAAATATCATATTTCAAATCTAGTTTACCCTTGTACTCTCGCTTACAATTGTATAGTGCATCTTATATCATAGTAATATATAGTACAAATTATCACATATCTTGTTCTCCTAAAATAGTGTTCAACCTTTTTACTATTTCCCCCACCAGCGGTTTAACACTGAATTTTACTGGTTACCAACGTCTGCTCGATTTGCTAGCAATGGTTTACCGCATTGATTTCAATCCTCCATCAGAACTTCCCTTCGCTTTTAAAAATATTGTCCATCGCTACGAGCCTCGCTCAATTTTTCCCACCATTTTACTCGTTCAATGCTGAGCAGTGACCACTGACCAGTTGCCTTTACGGTAGTGGTCCAATATTGCTCATATAGGAAACAGTGGTTGCTGAGAGTATGCAGAACCTTAGTAGTTTATCAGCTGTATTACCGACTAAACTCTTTTGATATTAGAGAATTTTCAACTGATTCCTAGTTATAGGAAGTGTGGTTTCTGAAAATAAACCCAGTCTGAAATATATTTTCAAAGCAGAATTCAGTTTTAGTTTCATATCTAGGAGGAAGAAGAAAAGAGTAGGTATATATCTAATTTCTCTGATATTAATTAATAATAAAAATCATTCTTTTTAGTTATTATTTTCACTGTGACTGTAAGGTTATTCCCTTTCACTAGAAATTAGCTGATCGTAATTTAAATCTGAGAGAAAATAATAAAGACTTTTCTTTCGGGACTCATTTGAAATTAAATACTAGAAAATTTAAGGTTATCAAAGATTTGGAGAGTCGCGCTTCCCTTGGTCTCCCTATGGTTACAGCCCTGTATATTACTCACAAGTAAGCATATATGAATTAGAGATGTTAAAAGTGAAAAAATAATAACTTTAAATAACATTTTCTTGATCTTTGAAAATAAAAAAAAAGAATTGCTGAAATCAAAGGAAAGGTTATGGAGATAATAACGCGACGGTGATATGGCTGAACTGTCATTTTTAATCACCGTTCATGATTAACTTAAGTACATCAGACAATGGTAATCTCTGATTCCACATTAGTTGGAGGTACATGAGCACAAATTAAAAGATAAATTGAGTCCGAATGTTTTTTGCATCTGAACAATCTACAATCTATGTTGCATGATATTTTTAAATTCAAAATTATGGATTCTGCACTTTCTCTGAGCTTAATATTTTAATTTGTTAAGTTACTTGTATGTGTATAATTGTATAATATGTATAATTTACATGTAGAACAATAGAAACCGAATTGCAACATGAAGAATATATCCTAATACTTTACTTTTCAGGTGTAAGCAAAAGGTAATTGAAGAGTCGACATGTCTCTTAAGAGTTTTAAAGCCGCAATTACTGCCATATCGCTATTTGCGGGATAGTTACTGCACCAAAAGTGTACAACGAAGTGAGCTTTATGTGTACAAAGATATTTTTAACTTAAAATATTGGATATATTGTCTCACATGCCAGGCCAACAGTATGTCAGAGGATTTACGATGGTGTTTTAAGAGAATTTACTTTAATACTTGGTGATTATTGCTTTAAAAAGCGTACGAAGCGCATTTGGAGCATATTTGAAATTCGAATTTAGCTTAATATTAGGTGTATTTTGCTTCGGATTTGTAAACAAAGCATACGAAAGTGTATGAGATGCCTTCCGACCTGCACGTTAAAGTAGAATTTACCCTATTATCACGTCTCTTGAAGCCTAGTTAGTGGTTCACATGTGTATAAGAAGCATTCATTCATGTTTTTAGCATCATTAACCTCTTTTGAAATAGGAAAACAATTAATTAAACATCAAACTCGCAATTTAGAGGCTGCATTTACCACGAAAGAGACATCCTAGCAGGTAATTCAAGTAGAAATGAATTGTTCTATTATATTTTATACTGATTTTACCTCGGAAAGGATCAATCGAACACGAAAAGGAGCATCTATAATGTAAAACGTTACAAAATATGATTTCACTGTCTCTAAAGCAAGCTTCTCAGATAAAATTTGTGGATATTTTTGGTGTTTGTTATCAGGAAGGGACTCCTTGTAAGCACATAGAGTCAATATATAACGAGAAAAGTGACACTTGAAGTAGAAAGATCTTTAATAAAACACAAAACAGCCTAATTGATGTGAAATTCGGGGAAATTAACACCTAGTATTTACTGATAGACAGTACGAAAGATACATTAGAATATGATTTTAACCAGTAACCTAGTCTATGAACTGCTACTGAAACCTACAAATACAGGAATAACGCTATATTAGAGATTAGTTGATATCAAACAAGTTCTTAAATATGAAAATGAAGAAACCGAATTGAGTCATTGCTTGAATTTGACAATGTGCAATGCAATTTTGCTAATACCGTACATCGAAATAGGTACTTCAACACAAATATTAGGGAAACAAACTGTATTTTCACGAAAAATATGATACGAACGGACTCATTGTTTACATTTTTCGCGCACGGGGCTGTTCAGAATGGAATGTAAATATTAATTTAAGGGACCATATTTGCACAGTTACATACTAAATGGAAAATCAAGAGTGATAAATCAAAGTTGTCTACATTTTGCTCTTTATTAATAGACAGAGAACTCCTAACAACCTTATCTAGTCAATATGTAACGAGAAAACTTTCATTTAAACTAGCTTGAACACATATTTGACGGAAAAAAGGACGGATTTACGTAATCCCAAAAACTTTGAAAAACATGGAGTCAATATATAGCGAAAAAACTGACATTTGAATTAGCCAGAACAGGATTTTAGACAGAACCTAGTATCTCAATTGAAATTTCGTGTGTATATAACGATTTTGCATGTACGTTTCGGCAGAAAACACTTTTTGAATAAGAAGACAAGCACTATTTCAAGTACTTTGAATGAAACGAGAGCTAGAAAGAACTGGTTGTAGCCAAAAAGACTACTTAATACCGCATTTACTCACAATATAAGCAGAAAACTAAAAATGAGATCTATAGGAGTGCTTGTTGTGTCCCTTTAGGTTTTTGCACCCCATAATTACAATCTAGGTTCGGTTTATACGACACGGATTGAAAAAGTTACCTTTCTGAGACCATCTAGGTGAAATATTCACAACTAAAAGACCTTCATTAGTCATATTAATAAATTAAACTAGGTATACTCTCTATATGTAGTATATTAAGGTAGATAAAGAGAGAACTAGAGTTGGAAACGAAATTATACTTACTTTTATGTCTTCACTGGTAGAATCTTTGGCAGTATGACGAAAGAATAATTCCTAACTTTACGGGAACTTGACTTGTTGTTGCTGTCGGTTGATGGAAGAATATCTTCCCGCATATGACGACTATTGTACACCCCTTTAGAAACACAAACACTGACTTGAATACCAGTAGGCACTGGAGCTCCATGCTTTGCTCCCACAGCTTGTGACCATATGTTTGCTTGAAACAGGAAGAGTAGGAGACAAGTGGGGAAAAAGTCCGTGAAAAATATCATACATCCCCAGCCAGAGGGATATATCTTATCAGCTCACATTACTGAGCAAGCAGTGTTACTATCTTACACTTGACAGTGTTTCGATCTTAAAATAATTTAGTAAGTTATTCTTTACCACTTGTATAATAATTCAACAACGTCAACAAGAGTTGCCGACTCGTAATTTTTAAAGTGTTGCCAACCATCGATTATTTTAGTAAAATCATGTCACCTAGTTTTCTTATTGTCTGCTATAGTCACATTTTTTTTACCATATCTACAGAGCAAAAGCCTCTTACTAGTCATGTTAGGTTACATTACTCATAGAATACGGACTGCAAAAAGAGTATCCCAAGCTGAACTTATTGACTGGAAACTGCAAAACTTGTAAAACTGTTGATCACCACCAATAATACAGTCATGACGCACTTTCCTGCATAACCACTAGGCTCTATGAATAAAATAGCATTTTGTAAAGTTGTAACAAGAACTAAGCATCATATACTGCCATGCCCAATCTCACACTGATTATATTGATGTACTGCATACATTTCTTACGACTTATAAGAAGATGGTGACAGATTCCGAATGTATGGACAGAATACGTTTAAATTTATGGGTGGAAGATACTCTGCATCCATGGGACTTGTTCTAACAAAGATCTTCACTCCTTCTAACTTTGAATATATACAAAGACTGGTGTTTGTATAGGAAATAAAACAACTAATTTGTACTAGCAAGGAACATTTTATTTGTGCATAGGTAAGATATATACAGACTCAAACATTTTCGAACTGATACAAAAATATTGTGATTATTGATTGTGACTTGATACAAATTATTGAACAGTGATGCATTTCCTGACAATTGATACAAAAATGCTGAAATAAAAAATCAACTAGTATAAATTATTGTGTTTTAAGACAACATATACAAAATACTGATACATAAAGGCAAATAATAGTAAATATTTTTTCCTGTACAATGAAAAGGAAAATATAATAAAAAGTTAACAAGAATTCTGATCTGCATTTTATTTCAAACTCATTTAAGAACTGTACCTTACAAGACAATATACAAGACCTTACAAGTAATAGTTTACATAAATATTAAATTAAATTACAAAAGTATCGGCCATCACAAAAGTTTCAGTTTTAGTTTTACTTTCAGAATAAAGTATTTGTCTTTTGAAAAAAGTGTTTGTAAGAAAGAATTTGTCTTTTGGTTTACAAAGAAAATCATCAGAAAAAAGTAACAAAAAATTTAGGAAGGAAGAAAAATTTTCGTATGAAAAAATTTCTCATAAAAAATCCTAACTAAAATAAAATTGTGAGAAAAAGATCCTAACAAAATTTTAGTTTTACTTTCACAAAAAAATTCGTAATAAAAAAGTTCTAATTTTATGAATGAAACGAAACTTCGTTAGAAAAAAGTTTTTGAACAAAAGTTTTCGTAATAAAAAAGACTTTCGTAACAAAAAAGTATTTAGTTTTTGTTTCTGCAAAAAGTTTGGTTGTCAACTTACATTTTGTAACTTGTACGAAAATTATTCACTACAATATCCATAGGGAAGAGTAGAATAATCTTCCTTGTTTGAAGGATTAAACTTTCTCCTCTTATTATTGACCGTTCGGTGTGTTTTGTACGGCCGTTTGGAAACGATTTTCTATCCTGCTTTGCGCAAGGTATTGTTAGAACTACAAATTAGACAACTATCATACTTTCAGTGACCAAATTGTAATAGTGCTCGTAATTTATTTGCTTTTTTGCTCGATCTTTAACAGTTATACCACGAACTTTGTAAACATACTTAACCTCACCAGTAAGAAGATTGTTCATAACATAATAATAATTTTTTAGACCCAATCCAACGAAACTTTGCATGTCCCATTCTTCTTCTATTTCATTAGTCAATTGTCCGAGGTAATCCCGGTACGTAGTAATAATGGGTCATCTTTTATCTGCACGTATATAACCCAGTCTGTGTCACAATATATGACACGATCTATACCTACAGCGTCTAGTAATTCATATAAACGAACCCTAGTCCACGAGGAAATGAAGGCTGCTACTCCCACATAGGTAAAAGCGTGTGGCGAATTTTCATTTTGAAAGTCTTTATACGTTATTTGTAATTTGTTTGGTCCTATAGGAATCACATATTGAACTTCCAAATGAGGCGAGCGTAAAGTTTCCAAAAAGCTTTTTCTGTCACTAACAATATGAGTTTGTGTAATGCGCAGTGAAATTAAATGATCGTCCGCGCGGGAATTCAAATAGAACAAGAAAGGGAATGAAGGAACCATTTTATATATGAAGGAACATATTACTTCTCCGACGGCAAACGTAGTTCAGGAGTACAAAATACTCCCTTCATTGCACGTTCTACTTAATTATGTGTATATTTACCATTATTCAAGCCTTCCATACAAGACCTACACAAACCAAAGACGAGACGTTTATGTGCATTATATGGCAAAATAGACATAGGAAGATTTTTAGGAGCAAATACTTTGCAGTGAACCAATCCATGGACAGTAGCTGAATTAGACATGTTTTTACCTTTATGAAATTTAATATTTTCGGATGGCATACCGATGTTCCAAAGTATGTCCTTCATCATCAACGAAAAGACGACTAATGGTAGGCAACACTGCAATGATTACTACATATACTACCGATTTTTTTACATATAACCTTAAATTTTATTTTTGATGTTCTTTTCAAATGTTACAATGTTTCCAACTTTTATCCTCAATTATCAAATTAATTTACTTTTATATTTTAAGTTAGCAATACGTAAAATCGGGCGATTCCCAGTATTATACTACTAATGGTATGCAGTGTTGCCCTAACAGTGTTGCAGTTGTTGTTAGGTTGTTAAAGACCTTACCTAAGAGTGAAGCGTTCTCGCTTACTTCAAGCAAGCAGGGACATGGAAGCTTCACAGAAGGATAAGTAAGTACTTGCCGAGAAGCATTTCTTAGTTATTTCCCGTATACAATTTAAAGATATATGAAAGATTGTCTGCGTAATTGTATTGCAATTATGAAGATAAGATTGTTAATTAAAAATGGTTACTGCACATCGCTTTTGCGCATGTTTTTTTCGCCTTCTTGCTCTACCCCTCCCTCTTGATACCATTGTATAATAATTTTCGTTCGCGTCCGCGCTCAATATATCTAGCACTCGATGTTTAATCCGTTTATTTGCCGCTGAGTCTCGAGGTGCAAAGATCTGTGAGAATCTTCAGTGCAGCTTCGTATTCAAAGCTGTTGGTGTTTTTTCCTCCTGAATTCGACTTTGTGTGCCTGGTGTTCTCGTTAAAGAACAGTTAGTTCATTTTAAGCCATCTAAAATCCAATTGATGTTTTGTTTGCTGCCCAGGAGATTCACGGCTATGACGAACCCGATCGTTAGGGCTTCGTGCAGCAAAACATGATTCCGGCATGTTGCTTCACTACTTGCTTTACTATTATTGGAATGATGAAGAAGTTGTCCTACAAAATTGTGTGACTGGCCAAGACATTATTAGTCTTGGACGTTATGGATTTTTCGGAAGTGTAGAAAGTAAGGACTTGGGGTGGAGTTATTATTGCGAGTTATTTGCCGAATCTAAGGGAGTGATCCCACAGGATGCAGTCGACTTTTTCGGCTTGGATACACGGTCTAGTGGCGATGGTGTTATGGAAGTGGATACTGATGTCTCTACTATGGTTACCACTTTTGATATCAACGTAGTGGACGGCGATGAACTTAGTTTTGATGTGGACATTGAAGTAAGCACACAAGAGAATTCTACTGATGATGGAGTGCTTAATATTAATGTTCAACAGTGGATGGAGGACAATAACATGCGATGATGTATGGTGCAGGAAAAAATACTGAATTTGAGATTGTTAGCGAATGTGAAAAAACTGTCCCAACTTTGGTTTGCAAGTACGTCAAATTACCATTAATTCGATAGTAAAGTTAATTCCTAATCCTGAGGAATATGCGAACAGTTTATTTAATTTTGCAATTGAACATTTTCTTAAAGATGTCGACCTCGATTCTAAAGTAGAATTTACAACTGAGAGTAATAATTGTAAATAAACCAATTTACATACCGTCGCGATTCCGTGCACACCTTAATGTATAACATATTTAACGTAGTATTGAAAACGTCCTTAATTCTAACGAGGTATTCTTGTTAGGGGAAAAAGTAAGCGTCAAAGTTGACATTTCCAATCCTATTCGTGGCCAGGGCGTATATGCTAATGATAAATATTTGCTTTTGGAAAAATATCTTCAAAAACATATTATTTCGGTAGAATATGTTCCAGATTGTCTCACTAGAGCTTTGGTATTGGTGAAACTATGTGCAGATAAGGAATTTAAGAAAGCATGTTATATGAAAACACATCCTAAAAATAGGGTTGTACATCTGCGGAATTGTGTTATTTTGTGAGGGTAGATTTTTTAAGTAAAATTGGTAGAAGTATTGAAGTTGTAGATCGTTTTTGGAAACATTATGGTGACGAGTATCAGTATGGTGACATATACAATTGTATATGTCCGTGATCCTGAGATTCGAGAGTATACGATAGTGTGATCGACTCTAATTTTAATTTATTTCTTATTTGGTATTAAGTTTATTTTATTTTATTTTGCATTCTATTTTTCTCAAAATAACTCTCAATCCTTTAAAAATATTTAATCTTGTTGTAAATTCTTAGGGACAATAAAGATGGCGGGCAGAGATTTTCATCTCTTTCAGCATTGAGTATATGGCAAAACACACACACATACGTATATTATGACGTAGTTGAATTGTTCCACTTTCCTTTAAGCGGCCATCTTTGGTACGGACAGGAAATCATCCGATTATCACGTGAAAGCGTCAATAAGGAATAACAGAGCAATGAACTACTGTAACCTCAATAATTTCGTCATCTTGGAAATCATATAAAAACGGCCCCGTAGTTGTAAGTCTCTCGAACGCCACCACAACACCAGTGGAGAGGTCTCTCGAAGGAAGCTCTTTATTTTTTTATCCTATAGAAGAAGCATTATTTTTCTCAGAAAAGCAGTCTTTTTTCAACTTTAAGAAGTCATTAGAAGAACACATCTTTCAACTTTAATTCTGAGGTATGTTTCTTGGATTCTATAAACTTGTGCTTGAATATGACCCTTTTGCCTGAACTACGTACATGCTCTGTTATCCAAGTTAGAATTTCTTTCACGAATTGAATTCATCTTTTGTGTGTGTCGTCAACTCGTGTTATAAGATTGCGCATTGAGAATTTGCGTCATTTTAAAGGAAAATATAAAAATCTTGTACCTTTTCATTCCTAAAATTAGAACTTAAACCATCCCAAAAGAAAACGCTATTTCAACTTTATTTTACTTAATTCTCGTTGAACGTCCCTCTCGTAAGCGCTCACCCTTTTATCTGAGTTACGCTTATTTTACGTTACTTAGCCCCCTAATAGCCAAAACCAAATCTACAGAAATTACTCTCCCATACAAATAGCGAGAGATTTCGCTCTAAAGAATCATATTTCTTTACAGAGCAAGCGAGACGTTCACAATAGTCTATTCAGGAAAGTCAGCAGACAATAAATTGTTTCTAAGATACGAACACAATGATTATGATGTCATTGAAATTATTACGGCATTTTTAGGGAGTGATGGTTATTGCTATCATTATCTCACACCATATAAAAAGTGTCGGTTCCATAAATGCAAATATTTATGTAATCATTGTGAAGAGTACCATGACGATAATGATAGTAGGAACGGTAAGGGTTTGAAATGTTGGTATTGTCATCGTACGTTTCTCAGTCAAGCCTGTTATGATCAACATAAATCCAAAGCCAATGGTAAACCTGTATGCCATTACGTATACCTTTGTCCGCAGTGTGGAGTGAAAATTGACAGACGTAGTTGAAAAACAAAACATGTGTGTGCAGAACATTATTGTAAACTGTGTAACATTCAGGTCGATGAAACATTAATATTTTGTCATACCAAGAAAATAAAAACGTGTTGAGGATTTCCTGTACATTATCTTTGATGTAGAGACAATGCTACTAGACGCAAATGAAAATGGGGAGCGTGAGCATGTGCCAAACTTAATTTGTGCATCTCATCGACGCCATATATAGACCAAACTTATACTTCCAGTGTTTGTTGTAATGTCGATGCTCAGAGGGACTTTGAATTTCGTAATACGGAGGCATTATTAATCATGTCTTAGAACAGGGTCTTAAGTTTCAAAGCGTAGTAGGGCTCTCACACAACGGGTCTGGTTTTGATACAACACTAGTAGTGCGATGCCTCATGGAAAAACAAAATTTGATACCTCACATTATAGCGAAACGACAAAAGGTTATTCAATTTACTGTAAATGATATCATTTTCCGCGATGGATATTTGTTTATGGGGGTTAAGTTAACCAAATTGCCAGCAACGATGGGCTTAGAAGAAAACTTTAAGAAAGGAGAGTATCCATACCTATTTAACACTCCTAAACATCAGAATTATCTTGGGCTTTGGCCAGACATTGAGTAATTTGATATTTACTAGAGATTTGACGATGAACGGGCTGCAGTTCTTGCCTGGCATAAGGAATGTGTTAAAAGTAAAAAGACTTTCGATTTCCAGATAGAAATCTTGGAGTATTGTAAGAAAGACGTATTCATTTTCGCACAGGAATTGATTCGATTTTCAAACTTTATTGAAGAACAAACAGGCGGAATAAAGTGTTTCCTACAAACAAACACTATCGCCTCCTGTGAGATGGAACGTTACCGTTCACGTTATCTTAATGAAAACACTATTCCAATCATCCCTCCTTTACGTTTCCAGCATCGCGACCAACAAACTAAAACAGCAAAACAATGGTTAAAATTTATAGAGTATAAAAATAATGTTACATTGCAAACAGCAGAAAATGGAGGGGAAGTTCAATTTAAGTTGTTTAAACAGGATGGATATGACAAGCAAACTCGTACTGGTTACGAATTCTATGGCTGTTATTTGTACGGACATACCTGCATCACGCAACTTCGTCGTCTTCCCGTTCATGATGAGCAACGTACTTTCGAAGATCGGTATAAGGCAACATTAGCGAGAGAAGAATTTTTGAAAACCAGTTGTAAAATTAAAGTTGAATCAATCTGGGAATGCGAGTGGAACCAGATTGTTCAAGCATCTCCTGAAATTAAAAATTTCTTAAGAAATGAGTGTTCCGAAATGCAAGATCACTTACATCCTAAAGATTCATTGAAAGGAGGACGGACCGAATGCTTTCGTGCATTATATGAATGCGGTGAAGACGAGTATCTATCATATTTGGAAGTAACTTCCATTTAGCGGTTTGTGATGTCCAGAAAAAGTATGCCAACGGGAAAAATTAAATTTCATCAAGGTAAAAACATGCCTTAGCCTTATCCAGCTACTGTCCATGGATTGGTTCACTGCAAAGTACTTACTACTAAAAATCTTCCTATGTCCATTTTGCCATATAATGCACATAAACGTCTCGTCTTTGGTTTGAGTAGGTCTTGTATGGAAGGCTTGAATAATGGAAAATGTACACATAACGAAGAAGAACGTGCAATGAAGGGAGTATTTTGTACTCCTGAACTACATTTGTTGTTGGAGAAGGGATATGTCATACTTAAAACATACGATATCTGGGAAATGGAAATGACTGACAGACTCTTCAAACCGTATGGCGATAGTTGCGATAGTTTTTGTTACGAATTTTTTTTCCTATTTTTTATTTTTTTCGTTCTTACTAAAACTTTTTCTTACAATTTTTTCTTACGAAAACATTTTGTGAAACTTTTTTGTTATGAAATTTTCCTTAAGAAAATTTTTTGGATACGATTTTTTTTTAATTTTTTTGTGAACCAAACGACAAATTCTTTCTTACAGACACTTTTTTCCAAACCACAAATACTTTATTGTGAAAGTAAGACTTTTTGTTATGGCAAATACTTTTGTAATTTTCATTTAAAATTTATGTAAAATATTGTCTTGTAAGGTACAGTTCTTAAAGGAGTTTGAAATAAAATGCAAATCAGAATTCATGTTAACTTTTTATTATAATATCCTTTTCATTGTACAGAAAAAAATATTTACTACGATTGCTTTTATGTATCAGTATTTTGTATTAGTTGTCTTATAACACAATAATTTATACCAATTGATTTTTTATTTCAGCATTGTTTGTATCACTTGTCAGGAAATGCATCTCTATTCAATAATTTGTATCAAGTCATAATCAATAATCAGAAAATGTCCTATCATTTCCAAACTGTTTGAGTCTGTATATATCTTACTTATGCACAAATAAAATGTTCGTTGTTAGTACAATTTAGTTGTTTTAATTCCTATACAAACACCAGTCTTTGTGTATATTCAAAGTTACAAGGAGTGAATATCTTTGTTAGAACAAGTCCCATGGATGCAGAGTATCTTCCACCCATAAGATTAAACGGATTCTATCCTTACATTCGGAATCTGTCACCATCTTCTTGTAAGTCGTAAGAAATGTATGCAGTACATCAATAGAATCAGTGAGGGATTCTGTAAATTTCTGGTATATATCTTCAGAAATCAAGGGAGTTGTTAATACGTCAACCATACGAAGTAGAGTCATTTCCTTGCTTAAGTTAACACATTCATGGTCAAAGTCAAAGGAAATATCGTGAAAGAACTCATCACAAATTATACTAAAGCAAGGTGTCCATTCTTCAAGACTTGCCAACACACATTCGACGGTCACCTCGGTAAAAGTACACTCACAGGTAGCCTGATTCAGCTGCAGCAGACTAAGTCACAATCGAATCATCTCGGCAATTTATTGACTTCATCAACCAATCAGATTTTAAAAATCCAAATGACGTCATTACCTAGTATTGCAGTGTTTGTTGCTTAGTTCTTGTTTCAACTCACAAAAGGTTATTTTAATTAAAGAACCTAGTGGTTATGCAGACCAGTGCGTCATGGCTGTATTATTGGTGGTGGTCAACACTTTTACAAGTTTTGCAGTTTCCAGTCAATAAGTTCAGCTTGGGATACTCTTTTTGCAGTCCGTATTCTATGAGGTATGTAACCTAACATGACTAGTAAGAGGCTTTTGCTCTGCAGATGTAGTAAAAAAAGTGACTATAGCAGACAATAAGAAAACTAGGTGACATGATTTTACTAAAATAATCGATGGTTGGCAACACTTTAAAAATTACGAGTCGGCAACTCTTGTTGACGTTGTTGAATTATTATACAAGTGGTAAAGAATAACTTACTAAATTATTTTAAGATCGAAACACTGTCAAGTGTAAGATAGTAACACTGCTTGCTTAGTAACGTCAGCTGTTGAAGGTATATCCCTCTGGCTGGGGATGTATGATATTTTTCACAGACTTTTCCCCACTTGTCTCCTACTCTTACTGTTTCAGGCAAACATATGATCACAAGTTGTGGAAGCAAAGCATGGAGTTCCGGTGTGTACTGGTAGTCAAGTCAGTGTTTGTGTTTCTAAAGGGGTGTACAATAGTCGGCTTATGCGGGAAGAGACTCTTCCATCAAGAGACAGGAACAACCAGTCAGGTTCCCGTAAAGTTGGGAAATATTCTTTCGTCATATTGCCAAAGATTCTACCAGTGAAGACATAAAAGTAAGTACAATTTCTTGTTACCAACCCTAATATTTGTGTTGAAGTACTTATTTCAATGTCCGATATTAGCAAAATTGCATTGCACATTGTCAAATTCAAGCAATCACCCACTTTGGTACCTTCATTTTGATATTTAGGAACTTGTTTGGTATCAACTAATCTCCAGTATAGCGTTATTCCTGTATTTGTGGGTTTCAGTAGCAGCTCAAACACTAGTTTTCTGGTTAAAATCATATTGTAATGTATCTTTGGGCTATCTATCAGTAAATAATAGGTGTTAATTTATCCCGAGTTTCACACCAATTAAGCCCTTTTCGTGTTTTATTAAAGATCTTTCTACTTCAAGTATCACTTTTCTCGTTATATATTGACTCTATGTGCTTACAAGGAGTCCCTTCCTGATAACAAACACCAAATATATCCACAAATTTAATCTGAGAAGCTTGCTTTAGAGACAGTGAAATCATATTTTGTCACTTTTTTACACTATAACCTCCCTTTCGTGTTAGATTGATCCTTTCCGAGGGTAAATCAGTATGAAATATAATGCAACGATTCATTTCTACTTCAATTACCTGCTAGGATGTCTCTTTCGTGGTAAATGCAGCCTCTAAATTACGAATTTGATGTTTAATTAATTGTTTTCCTATTTCAAAAGAGGTCAATTCTACTAAAAACACCAATGAATACTTCTTATACACATGTGAACCACTAACTAGCCTTCAAGAGACGTGATAATAGGGTAAATTCTACTTAAACGTGCAGGTCGGAAGGCATCTCATACACTTTCGTATGCTTTGTTTACCCATCCGAAGCAACATGCACCTAATATTAAGCTAAATTCGAATTTCAAATATGCTCCAAATGCGCTTCGTATGCTATTTAAAGCAATAATCACTCAGTATTATGGTAAATTCTCTTAACACACCATCGTAAATCTTCTCACATACTGTTGGCATGGCATGTGAGACAATATATCCAATATTTTAAGTTAAAAATATCTTTGTACACATAAAGCACGTTTCTTTGTACCCTTTTGGTGCGGTAACTATCCCGCAAATAGCGATATTGCAGTAATTGCGGCTTTAAAACTCTTAAGAGACATGTCGACTCTTCAATTACCTTTTGCTTACACCTGAAAAGTAAAGTATTAGGATATTTTCTTCTTGTTGCAGTTCGATTTTCATTGTTCTACATGTAAATTATACATATTTTGTCATCTCAGGACTTAAAATCTCATTCATCTATGCAAATGGAGGTGTGAAATTAAGCAAAAACACTTCTTATGCTCAATAATCACACCTCTTTAGCGCTGTGTTCAACAATAGGAATTTTCTAGTAATTTCTGCTTGCAGTGATTCGTATTGTATTGTTCTATGCCTATTTGAACATATCATTAGATATAATATTGTTTGAAATGTTGTCTGTTATGTGAAGACATACCTAACTACGGACGAAGAAGAAACATTCTTTCATATCTCGCACAGAACTTCATCGCTTTTCTCCTGTATCAATATTCAAGAAAAGTTGCGTAAAAGCATGCGTTTTCTTACTTCAACTTCTGACATCAACACAGAAGGTTTTCACTTCCCCAAATCTTCTCAAACACTACATCAAATTGAAGATGATTCTGGCGTGTGTCCCAACAGATGGTGTGATATGTTACGTACAAGCAATTAAGAGTCTAGCCAGAACAATTTTCTCCCATATTTGTCGCGAGCAGACTTCCCCTTCTCACGGTCAAAAGATTCCCATCTTTCTCTGCCAGGTCAAGGAGTTACTTTTTAATAACAGAAGGGCCATAGGTGAACTCCTTAATGTCCAAAACTTGTCACTTTCATCAAAATAATTTTCTGCTTTCTTCAATTTCGCGCCAGGTGCTTGCGAGGAAGTTACTCTATCGCACTTTTGATTAATTACACAATCTATTTATTAGAAGGAGGTGGGAAGAAAAAGATGTCTCTTCTTAAAATTCAAAAGGAAGAAGGAGAGAGTAAGGAAACTTTTTCTCTACATCTGGCAGCTGTTTTGCCTTCCATTTAGCTTGTGTTCAGACGATTCATTCAGAGAAGCATGATCCAAGCACTGGTTGGCGTTCTTGACGTCAAGGTGGTAGTTGTGGAGGCAACCGGGGTTCAAGCCTCACTGTCTGTCACCCCCGACCAATGATTCCGACATATCTAGCGTATATTTTGTTCCAATTGTTATCGAATTCATCCTATGGCAAGATAACACGACAATATAAATTGCAATGAGTGGTCACTACAGTATGTTCATTAAATAACAGACACTTATCTGAATTATAAACTTAAAATTAAAATAGAGGTAATTGATGGATTAAGTCACATAAAACAAGAAGCTATAAGGACACAAATCTAATATGTACACCAAATGTCGGAAAATGTTAGTACCGCATTGATAATTAATTATTTCACGTATTGCTTTCATTAGCCAGGAACTTTAAGTATAAAAACATAATATTGTAATAATTAATGTACTGGTTCAATAAAAATGTTAATTTCACGTACTACTACCGTGTCCTTCTATCACATGATTTGTAAACTGAAAATGATTGCAAACGTAAATTTAAACAATATATTGCAATGGAGCTTGTATAAAACCGACATAACTTATGGAACACCTACTTTTGGGGCTCAATTCGTACTAGTATGACTGAAATATTATAGAAGGAACAAAAATTAGTGCATCATTTTGAAAACACCCTGTATTTTTTCGGGCGATTCCCAGTACTATACTACTCACTGGTACAATACATAGTATCAGATCATGCCACTATTGTCGATAAAACGTAAGATAAATTATTAGTTGGATATGTAGATTAGTATTTGTAATTCAATCTGTGTTACAAATTTTCCATTAGTTGTTTAGCGTCCTTATGCCTTCCCGTCCTTATGCCTCACAAATTCCTCTAAATGATTTAACTGATGATTAAAATACTGGTTGATCATTATGTGGGAATATCCATGTTCATTGATCCATTTGCTGATATTAATCCCATTTTTTGATTGTTCATGATTTTGGTTTCCATATCGGTTTTCTGAGTTGATGCTTCTCCCGTAGATCACAACTCGGGATTTTTTATTTTTCGATGATCTTTCTGTTGTTGATGTTTGATCTGACGAATTCACTGTTGACCGCACCGATTCCGTATTCGTTTGTTTCTGTTTAACTTTTTGTTCGGAAATACGGTCACTGTCTGTTTGTCACTCTTCTTGCTTATTTAATTATTCATTGACTCTATTCTCTGAATCTTTGATAATTTTCACAAACTGTTCCAAAACCTTGGATATTTGTTGTAGTACAGTAGAGGTTTCTCTTAAATATTGTTGGTTCTGTTTGAAAACTTCTAACAGTTCCGTTTGCCATAAATCAGCTTGAACTAAATTACACGTTGTCTTGTCAGCATCTAAATTAATTCCCACTGTTTGTGTTGCAATTTCCTTTTTTTTTTCTTTTTCTTTTTTTTTTACATTCTTATTCTGATATGACCAATTCGGATAAACTATATCCAAGCCTTGTAAGCCTATTAAAGTAGCTGGCAAATCTACTAGAGTAACATAAAACAGTAAATCATAGGTGTTGTGGTCATATATTACTTTTAATGTTACAGATTCTAATAATTCCAATTTTGTATTGTCAAAGAGTGAAACAGTTTGTTTTTTCTTGTTGGAGTTTAGATATATCCCTAATCTTTAATAAGGTAGATAATAAGGTGAGATTCTTATCTAAAGTTGTGTTGATGATACAAATTAGATTTTCGGAATTCACATTACAAGTTATCATATTTTTAACTTTGATTTGGAACAGTCGAGTTGTTCTTTTTGGTGTAACATCAAAATGTCGTTTAAAAATCTTGCGTACGTTAGCTTCTTCTTCTTGTCTGTTTGGTTCTGGTGGTTTTACTACTTCTAGATATGGGATTCCAATTGTGTTTTGCGACTGTGTATCCTTCCTCTGCTGTTGCTGGACTGGTAGATGTCTTGATCTACAAATTTTTGCCACATGCCAATTTTTTTTTACAGAGGAAACAAGTTAATTTTGCTGCATAACAATTGTCATACTCTTCCTTAGATGGATGAAAACCTCCACACCTGTAACATATTCGCTTTTGTTTGATTTAGATCTTAATCTTTCTGGTTGCTTAGGGGTCTGTTCCAATTGTTGCACTTACTGAGTGTCAGCTGAACATGCATAAATTTTATGAAAAAATGCGCATCTTTATCTACTTATTCATCCACTGTGATGTTATTTATCGCTTTTTCCAAGATTAGCTTATGATCCGCTAACAGACGCCTTCTAATATCTTCACGAAAGACACCGACCACTAATTGATCCCTAAGCATATCATTAAGCGAATCTCCGTAATCACATTTAGTTGCCGTAAGAATTCGGCTGCAGATTGTAATTGAGATTGACGCATCATGTGAAACTTGTATCTCTCGATTATGATGTTCCTCTTTTTAATGAAGTGCTCTGTAAATGCTTCCTGATTTTTTTTGAACGATTGATCTTGAATTCTTTCAGGAACAAATAAATCATTTAAGGTAGAGAATAATTCATGTCCCATACTAGATAAAAATAAGGCTACCTTCCTTTCTGGTCTCATTCATGTGCTTCACAATAAGTACTGAACTGATCTATGAATACATCTATGTCCATAATGTTGGGGTCAAATCTTTCAAGCTGAATGTTTGACAACATGATGATATTCAAGATTTCTTCCCTCGAACAATATAGAAACACACTAAGATTCCAACACAATTTGATATCACAGTTCTGCTATTCCCTCGTCGGGCGCAAAATTCTTCTACACCGACTGCGCCAACTAAAATTTGCTAAGTTCATATTTTGATTGAAATTAAATACTCAAACAAACAAGGACAAATAACTCATTGAAGTTCCACTACACTGTAGCTTAGCAAATTTAATAAAACATATCTTCATATTTAATTGCAATTTATTGATCAAACAATGATCAAAAGGATTTTTGGTATAAAACATTGATATTACACTGCATTTCGTTAGTCTGTTTTGTTGTAGGTTTGATAACTATACTGTTCTGCTCGAGACATGCGTTGGGTATGTCCTACTCTCGATCTACCATGCTAGGTGCGAAGATGTACAATAAAGGACCAATCAAATAAAAGATTCAAGATCTTAGTTGTTTATAGTTACCGCTCAAAAATAATAACGAAACGAAAAAGGAGCAACAACAGTCTTGCCCATACATAAAGCTATAACGAAAGGTTTATATATGATAATACAATGTCTACTTAGTAAGCTTTAACTTCATGATGATAATTATGATGTTGCTTCCCATCACTATGATATTCAGGGTTATCTTTCCTTATCCTTTGCAGTTCGCTCTAATTGAAACTCAAAAATACTAGTTTTCGTTCGCCCGCCATATCTCAACGCCATTTTTTTTCTCAGCTGTGAAAGTGTATGATACGGGATCAGTAACAGCACTTCATTTGAAATCTGATCGTTAGATCTGCCCACTTTAATCCATCGATATCATAATCACTTTTTCCTCCAGCATAATCTACGATCTTTTATTTAAACAGAAACTAAATATATATACCTTCTATTCATATTCCAGAAATCACAAGCATAAATTTCAACTATTTTGTATTTTCGAATATAGAGTCTGAAACAGCAAGAGACGACAGTGAAATGAAAGAGTATAATGAAAAAACTTCAGACAGTGTACGAATCAGGTGATATTCTATAATGTATTAATTATTGGAGCGAAAAAAACTGATAAGTCCAATATTACAGATTTTCGGATATTTTTGTAATTTAATAGTTTACCTAGTGTAGTTTTAGATGGCTTCACTGAACTGGATGTTAAGAGATGTTTCAATACTTTAGAAAAACGTATACAAGGGGGAAAACCTTGCAAATCTATGCAGAACAGGGAAATATTCTGGCAAGACCGAGGAATATAATAGACAATTTATTGTGTGCTTGATATTTAGTTTGTATAGATACGGTCTAACAGCCAATTGTTGTCACAGTCATTATTAGGATTAGTTTGGTTATTTTTAATTTGCCCTTGGTTGAGTTTTGAAAGTACTTCAATCTACTTATCTGACTCTTCAGTTCAATAAGAAAATATGCCTTCGAAAAAGTTTATGAAGAATAAGAAGTAGTAGTTTGTTCGTGTTAGCGATACAAAAAAAGTTTGAGACTAAAATCGCATGAAGCAGAAGCCCCCAATATGTGGATAATAATGTTGTTCTGTCTGAAGGCAGCTCGTATCACGAAGGTCCCTGGACTAAGTGAACCTATGATGGTTTGCTATTGCTTTCCATCAAATGAAGGTGACGTCCTAAGGACAGAGCCTACAGTTTAGCAGGGGGATGTAGAACAACTTGTGTGTCTATCGGAAATCGAACCCTATACCTATTAAGGTAGCAAGCGTTACCACTCATGCAATTGCACCTTAAAATAATAACAACTCTTTGTAATCTAATAGCAGAAGGCTTTAAATCACAGTTAAGGTCATGGATTTCTCCTTTTCAGTCTGCAGTAAATAATATACAATTCCGGTCGGCTCCGTAGTAATGTCTCAGCATGTCAATCAGGGTTTTGTTATTATTTACAGTACAACTGTATCCGATAGCCGAGCAAAATTTCTATTACTAGTCCTAGGAAATATGAGTATAAAATTTAATCGCACAGGGTAAAGTGGGCTGATCAAGAAGGAAATATATCTTCTACGCTATATAGCCATCACCTTTACTGCGTTATGATTGTCACATCAAAGAAAACTGTCACTGCCTATTTTTTCTCTTCACTAGTTCATCCATACAAAAGGGAGTGAACGCCCGAGGCTACCCAGTGAAATAAAAGAAAAAAA
>JAGDQP010012637.1:506-21604 GCA_022664845.1 Lepisma saccharinum
ATGTCATGCAAAAATAATGGATTACTTTTTACTACACCAGATATATAGATATTGGACAAACTAATAGAAACATTTGTCAAAAGTGAGACATTGTAACTGTGCCTGGGAATACTGAGCACTGCGTAAATTAACTATCTCTTGTGTGTTGCTGGTAGGATGTACTGTGCTCTAATAGTAAAGTGAGGCACTGTGGTGTGGATGTTATACAGATGTGATAAGTGACCAGTATGTCCGATTTGATTTATATTCGAAGAGGCCTAATTGTGGGTGCCTGTCTAGTTGGAGCATCTTTAAGCAAAGTCGCTACTATATGTGGTGTAACACAAGGCATGGTCTCGAAAGCCATGACCACAAACAGAGTGAACGGTAAAATATTGTCGGCGAAGCATAATAGTGGTGAAAAGAATGTAAGGTGCAGGATTGGGAACACCAGTCCTTGAAGCGAATTGTGTCGTCACAGAAGAAAACAACGGATGAGAAAAAGACTACAAAACATAATTTGCACCTAAACATCCTAGTTGGATCCAAAACAGTGAGGCGGGAACTGCACAAAATGGGTATAAATAGGCGTTTATGATTATATTCATCTGTGTCGAGTTTCAGTTTCTTTCCGAGGAAGCGCTGTTAGAGAGCTGAAAGTGTTGCCTTACCTTATACTTTCAGATTAAGTATTTTACCTTTTCAGCTCATTTTTATAATTAACTTAATGGATAAAATGACTGACTGTAATTACATTCATATTGGTTTTGTAGTTCAATTTCGACATGTAAATTAGAACTCTGTAGAAGTAAAAATCCTGTTCCTTCTAAATGCTGAAGTATTGCAAATGTGTGCTAAGCTTAATGGTAAACGAACAAGTTTATTAGGTACCCTTTAAAAGAAAAAAATCTAACAAACATAGGGACTGAGATGTAAGTCGCACGTGTTGAGAGAAAAGTTATATAAATATAAAAAAGAACTCGCGTTCATTTTCTTAAGGATATGAAGCAGATGGATCATTATTAATTACTTGCTTAAGACACTGGATTTTAATATGTTTATAATTGGTTTTAATTTGCATATTCCTTAAGTAGCACGATGTACTGATAAATATGCTTGGTACATGAATAGCGTGAAGTAGTAAGTAGTAACTAGGCGAAGTAAAATGATAATGCCTTCTCTGAAAACTTAGTAGTTTAGGTATATCAATATCTGATAATCTTAATCCTGCTACTTGAATTGACATTTTGGATTCTAGGTTCTTGAGAACATGAGGAATTTAATTTGGAAATATTACTAAAATAAATTAGTATAATTACGTTATCTGTATAACAAAAAATAATATGCATGTATATAAATTAGATGTGGAACTAAATGCATAATTAAAATTCTGAATTGAGAATTTACTTGTCTTTCATTAGCAAGAAACAGCATGTGATTGTATTTTTTTTATAGTGTAATAAGCTCCATGTTCCATCTTATGTTTAATATCACTGTTACGTACGTACGTTGTAGCATAGTGGTGTTAATGAACCTATATGGTATGATCTGGTGACATACTTATTGGATAAATGTTATTAAATATTTGAAATGAAACTTACAATACTATTAATGCAATTATTACAATAACTTGAAGAAATATGAGGGGCCGCAGTGGCTCAGTGGTAGAGCGCTCACCTCCTGTAATTGAGTCCTTGGATGATCTCACTTGTTGCCATGTGGACTTTGTGGTGGAGAAACGCCATGTGCTCTTCAGGGTTCTCCTGTATCCTACAAATTTCTTCTTTCCACCTATTCTCCCATCATCATTCATTCTACCTGAGCCAAAGTTGACCAAAGTCCTTAAAATATTTTTTTTAAAGAAGTGAGGAAACCTTTCGACTGTTAATGATACGGATATACTCGTATACAAAATAAATGTAAATGAATTGAAAACATAATAAATTAGCGCTCTGTTTAAGATACCTTTTGTTCATCAACCTTCAACCTGGATTACTGTAATATTGCAAAATATGAAATCAGTCTTATAACAGGTGACAAAAGTCGACTAGTATTGTACTTTGGTAGCATCTAACCGTAAGGACCATGTTCATGTGAAATCGATTTTGCTAGTAGTTAATGGAGCTAGAATTTATTTCCAATGCTATTTATTAATTTTGAAAAATATATATATATTTATAATCCTTATAAGTTCAGACGAAATCGCAAAGGGAAGTGGTAAATATCGCGAAGCATATCAAACGTCCTGAATCCTATCAATTGCCGGGTGAGCATTAATTTATATTCCTTAATTCAATTAAAACATAACTTCCATTTATAAGAATCTTATGGAGTACTTACTTTGTTTTCTGTACGGTATTTTTTTTTAAGCCAGTTTAAATACTAAATGTATACTTTTGAAATTTGGATTTGCTTATTATAGATAGATTAATAAGATCCGCCATGACCAAAATGCCGACACTTGTTGCAGGCAGACGTCTGGATTAGTGGCCGATGCGTCTAAGAGGTGGCTTGAGGGTGGGAGGAAGGTGGAGTACACTAAGTCGATATTTAAGCGGCAAAGCGAAGTCGGCTCAATGCATAGATTGAAGTCGGTTGCAAAAGTTGAGAAAATATTGCGCGTGGGCCATCGTTGGCCCAGACACGACTGGACATCAACGGGGCAGCGTGCAGCAGATAACCAAACTGATAGACACGCTCATTTGTTAACCAACATCATAACACCTAAAGTAATACCTTATTGCACTTCCTTCTATCAGCAATGTTGTGAATTACGAGAGGGCAGAGAAAAATAAACAGAGACCTTCATAGCTTTAACAGAAGATCTAATTAGCGATCCCCAATATCGATTTCAAGCCTACATGTATGTTTTTACTTCCGAAATAGCAGTTGTGACCTTAAAGGATTAGTAGAACATTAATCACTATGGAAATTCCTCCGTAGACTAGTGGTTAGAATGACAAGCTACAAATCGGAGGGTTTCAGGTTCAAATCCAGCTCTAAATAGATAGAAATTTTACAAACTAATTCATACATCATCATTAAAGTAATAGAGAATTTGCAAGTATATATCTATTCCATTAGAAAGTTAATTATTATTGTCAATTCTCTATTTTTGGAATATTCAAAAAGGTGGTTTTAGTTGAGGATTCGGTGGGTAAAAGTTGGCAATTTGAAGCATCGACTTCGGCCCATCCTGATCGGTGGAACGTCGGGTTTACTACAACATCCAGTCGTTGGGTCGAGGTCTCATGTCGATGTCGGTGCGGATTTTGTTGCCAAAGGCCCAACGTTGGGCCAACAACATTTTGCCCTATTCCTCATAGGAAATTTACTAGAAATAGGTACTCTGGTCTGATGAGGCCCATTTTTGCCTTTCATGTAATAATGATATGCGTGGAATACACCAACGAGCGCGAACGCATCTATACCTTATACAGTAAAATTGTCTTAGAAGTTGTATCATATCTAGCAACTTAAATTCTTCCTATAATTCAAAATATTTCTTCAGTTCCCTAGAGGTTTGTTAGTATTCCATTACAAACACTACCAAATAACTTCTGTCCATATGTCTTTAGTTAATTCCTTATGTTTGACAGGGTGAAGATATAGGAAGCATAACAGTGTGGCAGTGAATGCATAAATAATCCCACCATTTGCCTCGTAAGGCTACATGAAAATAAAGAAACAGTAAACTGGGATGATTGTGTGAGGGCTTAGTTCCAATCCTGCTGATTACCTTGATTATCTGTAGCGTAAAAGCATTAAATACTTGTTATGTGAAAAGAGGACATTTTTGAAAATTCATGAAAAAGAACCATGGTTTTTACTGAAAAACTTCACAGAAAAAAGTTCTTTTAGAACACTAGCTCCGTCAGTATCCTTTTTTTATAGACAAAGGAGAAAGAGCCAGACGCCTTAAAATATCCCCTATGGCCCCTGATTTCCAACAGATTCTTCCGAAGAATATATTTTGTGCAATAAAAACAAAGTGTGATAATTCATATATTAGGCATTCCTATTTGTTAAGTATGATCTTGTTTCTTTAGACATGGAACTTTTACAGGACTGTAATTATTCTTTTCTATTTGGTATCCTATCTAGGCCTGTAGCATAAATGAATATAAAAAAGTAGACTAAAAAATACGCTGATTATAATTATTTACTGATTTGAAAAAGGGCGAGTAAGATTTTTGTAGGACTAGTGAAGAAACAATTTCACTGGCCCTGTGGCCCAGTGTTACCAAAAGTTAATTTCGAGCCCTGTATACAAAGTATGTTTCAAGCTGTTGTAGGACTGTAATATAATAATAATATGACAAAACGAAGCCTTTGGTCGCAGCCACAGTGCACTTGTATCATCCGTTACAAGGATATCCGGCTTTTATCAGGCCATTATTGAAACAATAACGCGTATATTTATCATAGTTGGTCGCTTTGGATAAATTTCTATTGACATTGGCGTGCCACCATATTTTAACATTTAATGCTGATCCTAGAATTTAGGAAACGTCTTGTATTTCAACCAGAAAATATGCAAACATTCTTGGCAGATTAGAAATATAAAGTTTAGATAAATATCACTGTCTGAAGGAGTAATCCTACGATATTGATAGGAATTGAGCGATATCGTTGGAAAGAGTGTCGTCCTCTGTGCTCAAGAAAATCTACGAAGTGGAAAAAATAGCAGTGTAGGTATTCTACACGCTTCTGCTTAAAGCCATGTAGTGCTGTGCGTCACTACATTCCATATTTGACAATGAGTTCAAGTAGTGTATGATCGACGTATTTCTTTTGACAGATGGCTCCTTAGGATAGTCACTAAAACGACAGACGACAAATCAGAATATTCCAGGTTCGAATCCAGTTGCAGAAAAGTGCGAATACTTTCAACAGTATGTCAAGACGAACAAATAGGACGCGTAATGAATTAAAGACAGCATACTATCAAGATGACATCTTGCTAAAATACAAATAATTCCGTTTACTGAAACATTCAATTTACTTGAGTGAAAGATGGTGCTTTCCGATAGCGATCTTTGATATTGAGTTTTGACATAGGCGATATCGCCAAAGTTGTTTCCTATTAATATTTATCAATAAAAAATAACAATATCGATCGATATTAGAAAGCATGCTTTATTGATATCGGCAGATATCGATATGCTATTGGAGAACATTCAGCTTCTCGACGAACAAATGCTCTCCTCGGTCAACCATCTCACTGATAATCGAACTTACAACATACAGGACTACAAATGTCGAGTGTATAGTACCAGGCATATCTGACTGTTTGAAGTCAGATACATGCAAAAAAGGGGTTCCCTGGTCAGAAAATCACCATGTTCACAGATTTGACTTAGTTAGCAAATTGATAGACTATCTAGATCTATATAAAATCTCCTTCGGCATAAAGGGAAGAGTGACGCAAGAATTGTGGTCACAAAAGAAGTGATATCCATTTTCCGAGTGACTTTCTTTGTGTCACTATGGCGGAAGTGTTCCCTTGAAATAAAATTAAGAGACTTACTATCCCCCCTTGTGTGCCTCAGTGACACAAAGAAAGTCACTCGCAAAATGTATATCACTTCTTTGTGATTAGAATTCTTGCGTCACTCTTCCCTTTACCCCCAATGGGTTTTGTATGGTATCACCTAATTTGTAAGGATACCTATTTATTAAAAATGTTCAAAGTCTTCACAGAAAAGATTGAATTTGGACCATGGTATGCTACGTATCTCGAAAACGGTAACTCCTACTAAAAATAAGCATACGGGGCCCGCAATTAAACCCCCAAATTCCCTGGTACCAACCATTTGTGAATAGAGCAAAAAGACATACAGAATGACGGACACACTTTATAATCATGTTTTAAAATTCTGTGATTCGGCTAAAAAAGTCATACGTTTTGAACCCCTTCACCGATTTTGACGAGTTATACAATTGAAAAGTATTGAAGCGTAGATTAAGATTCCGCAGGTGCCACCTATACGGTCTAGGGTCAGTGATATCATCAGTAATGTTATTTTTTCGAACCGCCCTAAGGGTTCCAAGGAGGTCCTACCGACCCATTTTTTTCGTATGGCAAAGAACTTTCAAATGCAAGTTCAAGCATGAAAATCGGGCTTATAGTTCGCTAGATCCGAAACTAGCTATATGTGAGTGTCGCTAACAGACAAATTTATGATCGTCACTCGAAGAACTACCGTTCTTCATGATTAAAGAATCAAGCAGAGATTTAGGTATCCGTAGTATCGAATCGATTATACAGTTACTCACAATGTTGTTCGTACATATAATTTGTGAACAGTAAAATAACGGAAACATTAAAATAAACAGCAATATACTAGGTAATATCCTAATATGCAGTTACAACAAGAATAGGGTTCATTTACAAACGTTTAATTTCCCATAAACTTTATTGGAAGTGAAAAAACATACATTGTAAGAAAACTTGAACTTCCATGCCATATTTCTGTTCGTACACTTGTAATAATATCAGAAAACAGACATAAAAATGACAAAATTGAACAAATTAATAACAGGGTGCATAACCCTTGGCTTGAATAACAGCTTGACACCTTCTGCGCATAGAACTAACTAGTTTCTTGCTTGTGTCTGGACTGATTCTCTGCCACTCTAATGCTACGGTCCTCTTTAGATCTTCTTTGGTTTTGCAATTGTGTTTATGCACATGTTTCTTTAAAAGTGGCCATAAATGCTCAATAAGATTCAGATCCAGACTTCGAGCAGGGTTTTCAACTGTCTGGGAATGTTCCAAATTTACTACTTTCTGTTAATCTGAGCAGGATGTTTACTGTCGTTATCTTGTTGAAATGTGAACACAGGTGATAATCCCATTTTCTGGGCACTTTGTTTCGCGTTATTTTGCAGGTTACTATTGTTAGGTACTTAGGTTTTATTGTTTTAATAACTTTATTTTACTTTCAACTTTCATTAAAAAAATATTTATTTAATAGCATATCCGGAATAACCCGAGTTGTTTCGAGACTCATCTCCCGACAGTAGAAATTAGTTGGATCATTGCTTGAAACAATTAGACAGACAATTATTCTTAAATGTACAATGCTCCAAGGTAGCAGATAAGAAAACAAGAGAATAACACCAGGTAATAGGATACATTGTTTTTCCCAAGAGTAATTTTATTTTACGTACCAAATTCCTGTATAACTCCGATTCGACCTTGCTTCACACAAGAACTAAGAATTGTTATGTGTTTAACTTTCTCAGTGTAACAGATACGTGCCGTTTTGAAACGATTAAGGATGTGAATTTTAACACGTGAATCTTAAACAAGAAGTGTTTTAAATTATGCAATCAACTTTACCTTGTAAGACCAAGTTTTCTCCTATCAGAAACTTTAAAACAGTCTCTTTGATTAGAAAGAGAAAGATATAAAAATCGTTCCAAATTTCCTCTCCTCCCCCACTGCTTCACTTGCCTCCACTTGAGCCAATTCTACCACAACGATGGCTAAGTAATTATTAAGCCTATCTCCGTTAGACAACTATCTTCAAGCTATAACAGTTGTCCTTAGTTGATATTTCGTATTCTGAATAATCGTTCAAACACGTTTGAACATATTCGTATAGTGAAAGTTTACTTCAGTGACATTTAAGTTCTCGCATGGAAAGTGCAAATTGGATAGACAGGACAAAAAAATTTAAACAACACTTTTGAGTTAAGTTGCTCTCTCTAATTGACAATGTTCGTGCATATATTTAGTTTGGTATGATCTTGATACTTGGAGCTAAGTTGTTCTTTGCTAATTTAAATTTAATTGTGTTCTCAAGCTCAACATGTATTTCACGTTTGAGTCATGATCTAAATTTCTATTGTCAACGGGATGCGTCGACATATTAAAAGGTATTTACTTGTTTTCCAGTAAACTACCATTTATGTCATTAGATGTAAGTTCTGAGCTACGACTTTCAAAGCAGGCTGGAAACTAAATTTTAGATAAACTAACATACTTTGCTTTACCTTAATTCTCCGTTAGTAGAAAGATGTTCAGCATCTTATTTCCAGGTACCATCCCGACAATTCAGTAAATTGCCATGATGTTCAGCTTTGTTTGTACTGATCAACAAAGCAGTCAGCTATCATGGTGAATTTAGTGAGTTAGCACTATTGTAGACATGTTAGTCCACGATACCATCAATGACTTGTATTTTCCAACTTTCTTAGCCGACATACAGCCCCAGATCATGATGGATCCCCCACCATGCTTGATCGTAGGTGTTGTATTGGCAACATTATCCTGCGTATTCGCCTTTTTCCATACTCCGGTGACACCGTCTGACCCATATAAGTTTAATTTGATTTCATCGGACCAAATGGCATTGTCCCAAAACTCCTGATCCTTATTCAAATGCTCTTTTGCAACTCTGATTCTCTCGATGTGGTTCTTTCTGCTGATGAATTGCCTTGTTCGTGCCATTCTGCCATGAAATCCGTGTTTATGCAAAACTCATCGGATAGTCTCGTTGCACATTATCTTCCCTGTTGCATCTTCTATTACTGGACGTAATTTTGACATACTTAACATAAGGTTTCTTCTAATATTGTGAATCACTAGGCGTTCTTCTCTAGCATTTAGCTTTTGTTCTTTTGTATTTCGTGGTAAATTTTTCGTTAAACAACTGTATGTAAATTTGTTAATAATATACTGGACTGTGGAGTGCTTTTGTTCACAAATTGGCCTAGTTTTTCTCATTAAAAATCGTTTTAAGGCCAGATTGATTATTGTCTCTTTAAGATCCGCACTCAGTTCCTTTTTCTTCCCCATCTTGGCTCAAACAAATAGAAGGAATGAGGAAACACGATAATAGAATGGCTTTGGTACGGCAGGTGTAATATGTGTCCTCGCGTTATCTGACTGCTGGGCAGAGATACACCTGAATGAGTGCAGTGTTCCAAGAAAAAAGTGGCATAAATTTGGCGCGTTTTGACTATTTCTATCTGTTGCATCTTTTGTTTTTTGAATGAGATAGATTTTAATGCGCCTCGACACTCTCTCACATACTTACGTTTATTACTTATGAAGCATACTAACAACAAGTTCCATACTATATGGTAAATTAAGTTGTCCCTTACAACATTTGCCCTGTACGGACAACATTGTGAGTAACTGTAACTGTATGCGCCACTTGTAGAGTCCATATCACAAGCCTTTATAAAGGAGAGGTCACGAATTTGCAGAGGAGTCTAATGCTTGTTGTTCATTGCGCTTACATGCATACATATGCACATGTTTGTACGAGAACAACCGATTTTGCTAAATTTGCAAACCGATTATCCAAAATGCCTGAAAGTTTTATATTTCGGTTTGAATTTGTATTTACTATGTTGTTATTAGGTCATTTTAACTCTGGACAGGTTTTTCTTTCGAAGCTCATGTCAGATTTCTGTATTTTTCTTCCAAAATGGTTTTATGTTTTCCCTCAGGAAAACATTACCAGTGTTATAGGGCAAGAATTTATATTTGAACACAAACAGGTCAGCATTGTTTCCAATAATAAAAATATCTAAACAACCAGTTGAAAGTTTGAGTAATAAACAAATGTTAATAGAACACAATTCAAAGATCGTAGTACTAAACACAACAGAGATGATTCAGAAATTCGTAAACATAGTTTTTTAATGAGAAGAAAATCCTTTTTTCCATTTTCAAACACAATTCTAAAGAACGTCTTTGTCGCCTTTCCATGGGTAAAAAAGGGAAAGAAGTATGTACATTTATTGAGAAATTACACTTCGTAATATTATGATACACTTATTCTACATTTTAGCCTTTCGATTTCTGATATGTCTTTCTCTTAAGAGCTAACAAGCCAAAATGTTGTGAATCAGAAAGTGAGTGAAGCATGGATAATTGGGTGATTGATGGGGTTAGAGGCGGTATGAAATGTAGTTGTAAAGGAACATGTTCTCGCTCTTAGAAAAACATTAATGGGGTTTCAGCTTTACATCGTACACTAATGATACAGTGACATACACAAACACACGACCCTGCAGACGGACACATACACATGCAAATGCTATCATGTATATACGAGAAAAGTTAGTAGGAATCCTGTGTCACTCAGACAGGTCTAATAGGGGTGAACCGATTTTCCAGGGCGAGAATCGACCGCCAAATAAACCAGGTGAAAAGCAACACACGCATGCACACAAATGCATGTACTCTGTGACACACACACACATACATACACACTCGCTGGCAGGAATACAGGAGTTTTGAGGCGGCTTAGATTTTCGGAATCGCACACCCATGCATCTCCATGTATATATGCAGCCACACAATTCAATTCTGGTATTTTAATATCAGACTGGATGTATGACATCTGGACGTATTAAACGGTGTAATAATTCTTTGTGAAAGGGTTAATTACATTCCTGTTTCAGAATAATGATCGGCGATAGCTCTTCCCTCTCTCTATCGTCCACACACAGAGAATATTTGTGATCACCGCTATCATAACCACATCTTTGTGCACGTATGCATATACATGCTTGTCAAAGTATTTTAATTCATTACAGCACTAACAAATTCAAGGCAATGAAATATTTGTCTATACTGAATTTGACATTTTCACTTGAAACAAATTTATACCATTGGTACTATACAATGGAGCTGATTCGAGCATATTGGTGTCTTAAATATTATGTTTATTGTTACCATTTGTACATTTATTATGATTTTAATATTCTTAATAGTTTAATCACGATCATGATTGATGTTTGACCTAGATATTGATTGTGACTTGAAAGTTCATGCGGAAGATTAACAGATAATAGTTACAAATACCACTAATCTTAAGCAGATGATGTCCTAAACACGGAATCTATAATTTAAAATGAATTCGGAATGACAATGATCAATGTGTGCAAGGACAATTCAATTCCAAATTATCATCATCAGCTTAAGGGTGAGTACATTAGGCCAAATTTCTGTGCTTGTACATGTTGGTGGGGACTGTCTCAGAACGATGAAATCTTCAATCGTTTCTCTCCGACTCTGGACTTTGAAAACAGAAAACAAGAAAAAAATATATTTATTCACATAATAAATTACTACAAAAATTACTATATTTTTAGCACAGTGCACTACAATAAGTTTAAACACCCACACAAAAGAAATATCTAAAAGATCCGATATGAATTGCATGTGCTGTCGTAATCAATTTGCAATATTATAGGTCATATTTTCACAAAGGTTGCCAGATACTATAATTAAACTAAATATATGTATATATTATTATACTCAACCAGTTGTACTCACACAGCATGAAATATTTTAGATATATATTTTTAAAACAATATTTTTTTTTAAAAAAAAACAGTTTCTCTTCTGAAAAATGATAATAAACATTTTTAAAATATTTTTTCATACTGGCAAGAATTTTAAGGTCAGGGGGTTATTTTGTAAATATTTCCGTCTATCATATATTCTTGAAACAACATTTAGTTCACAATATATATATATATATGAGTTCCTGCGTAGCCTAGTCGGTAGCGCGCTCGACTTCAGTGCGAGCGGTCCCGGGTTCGATTCCCGGTGGGGGCTCAAAAATTTCGGCGTTGACCCAGCATCGTGAGGACAATTGGGGAGCTGCTGTGAATAAAATACAGTGTCGATCACAGTGAGAGCTTCGGTTCTCCTCTCCTAAAACGTCTGGTCAGCGTGGGAGCAGTAGACCAACTCCTCCCTTCGGGGAGAGGCCTCATTAACTAGTGGATTGAATATTGCTTTGATTTATTATTTATTATATATATATATATATATATATATATATATATATATATATTCCTGATTGTTTCAACCCTTTGCTGCAGTGTGCTTTAAAAAATACATGCACATGTTTTGTCAACATGTATAATGACACTTTTCATAAACCTATGTTTGACCACATTAGGCCATTTTGAAGTTTATCAACACAGAATTTCGAGGCTTATCCCAAAAAGCCAATCAAAATAATTTTAGTTCTCAGTATCTGGCAACGCTGTGAGCAGTGATAATAGAAACATTGTAAAATAGTTGTGACAACACATAAATTATTTCGGATCTTTTACATGATTTTATACGTTTCAACGTACTGTAGTACATTGTGTCAACTAATATACTAGTTTGTGTGATAAGTATTAACGAGTATGTTTTCTCTTTGTCTCGTTAACTATTTCAAAGTTCGGAGTAGCAAAGAAACGACCGATGATTTCGTCGTTCTAAGACAGTCCTCATCAACATGTACATGCATACAAATTTAGCCTAATGTAGACTCACCATATGAAAACACGCGTTAACCAAACTAAAGAAGTAAAGATAAGAGAATCCCTACATGGACGAAGCGCAGCTTGATAGCTTGACTAGAAATCTTTCAAACACAGAAAACTTGATCTAAAAATGATCCAACACTAAGTTGTCACTCTTCATAGAAATCTGTCTCCAAATCTTACGGGTGTTTGAAGGTTTGTTGCCCCTTCTATATATCCGTTAGTTGTCACTGTTGTCAGTCAAACGATAAGGATTTCAAGAAGAAAGGAATGGAATATCAGTCACAATAAAACTGAAACTATTCGTTTATTTTGAACACCAATTTTAAGTTCATAGCTTTAAAGGTACGTTTCGTTTTTTTTCAGCTATGTGTTTGGTATCCCACGAGGTAATTATACTAAAGGAAAATATAGTGCATTTAGACGAATCTGGTGACTAACGATTATTGACCAGAAGAAGAGCTCCCTTATGGGCATGATTCCACATATTTTTAGTATACCTTGCTGTCTCTTTAAATTATGCCATTTAAATTGTAACATACATAACGTAAATTGAAATATAATCCTTACATTATAATAATATTAAGATCACTGTAGCGTTGTATTCGTTCGTTTGTGCTAATAATAATAGCAGTAGTAGTCGTCCTGAAGATATATTGTAATAGTAGTAGTATAAAGTAACAATAATCTAATGCCAATACCTCGTCGGAAACCACAGTTCTGAGTATACTCAGTAGATTCACAAGAATTTCTTGTAGGGTAGTATCTAAGGTCCAGTCGAGTATTAAACATAATGGTCATGTTTACTTAAAGTAAGCTCTTGAAATGAAATATTAAACTTCTAGATAGCATTCACAATTATTCTAGAAATATTTATTAACTTGTCTTTCTTCGTAACACCTTCACAAACAAGAATTACATATGTAGGTTCACTAATAAAAGTTTTACATGTATAAATTGTAACTGATCCTCTATGAATTTCAATTGTAAAATCTTTCGTAAAATAATTATCTTCTGTTACATTTAGGGATTCGGCAACAGTAGTTAGTATTTGTATCCTTTGTACCTATAATTATTAGTAAATCTTTCGTTTCATATATGAAAATAAAAATTAGATTCCCTTTACCCTAACTACCAGTACGTAATAAAACCCCAGTGTGCTAAATCATGTTTGTAATTACACATCAGCTACAACCTCTGGTTGTGGTTGTATTCTGGTTTGAGAGAAGGATTTAGAAGGTAATAATGGTTTAAGTTATTTTCAAAGTATGATCCGAAAGAACAGCTGAAAGCAAGTCTTAACTTGATACTACAACTTGAATTATATTAAAATTGCTCAACCTATCTCTTTTGCAGCGTTCTTACGACATTTTCCGTGAGTGCAATATTTATATCGTTTATCTGGCATTGTTATTATATCACTACTTGTCGATGACTATATGTTATGTCATTTGTAACGACGATGCACTTAGTTTAACCACTTGTAATTTCGAAATTCTACATTTTTTTTAAGTTTCTGCAAAGGAGGTTTGACTTCTTTTGATGAGAATAATCACGAATGAGGTTCGTCGTATTATTTCACAAACCATATGTATATATAATTATTTTTTGGGCTTACAGACAGTACCCTAGCAACATTCACATCGTTCTTCCGGTCCTAAATGGATCGAAACTTTAGCCTGTGCCGTCGTACTAATACTGGAATGATCCTTTGAGAGCAATAGCTTAGATAGTTATGAAATGGGGTTACATGTTCTAATTAAAGAAAATAAAACACGCGATCCTCTGATAATATTGCACTGTAGGAGTTCTGGACAAAACTAAACACCAAGAAGTAGTAATTAAAAATATCCACTTGCTATCTCGCATGTTCAGTGCCGGGCCCAACTTCGTTCCTATAGCAGTGAAGACGCAAAGTAGTGCCTGGCAGAACTCTGGTCTCCCACTCCGACGTGCTTCCTGGCAGGTGCTCTACAGTGCCAAACCTAAGTTAACTTTCCATCTTAGACCAGCTGACTTTGTCTGTCCATGCCAATCACAACGAAAATTAAAGTTTACTATCAAAGATTATGAAGCTCTTTCTAACTGAAGTCTAATTCTTCTCTAATTCTAGATCAAAAATTCTATGCTGGCATCTCCTTCAGAAATCTTTTATAAGAATCTAGAAATCTGAAAATCCAGTTGAATGTTCTGTTTCTATGTGAACCTTGCAGTCGTCGGCTACGATGACACCTGACGATCTGACTTTGACTCTGTGGTGTTGCTAGCTACAATGTATATAATTTCAAGACTTCGCTCCAATATAAAACATTTATGGCAGTTACATTTTTTTTATAATGTTGTCTAACAGAAGCATTCTTAATAATAGTGTATTCCATTGTATGACATATGAACCATCTACTTTCGTTAAGAAATAAAAAAGAAACAAAGCTTCGGCATATTCTTCCGCATTCTAATTCTTTATAGTATTCGATAGGTCTGAGCGGCTTTCCCAAGATCTATTTTAGGAACTACCTAAACGACATTTGAAAATCATTTTTGCTTTACACGTTATGCAATAGCTTACGAATGTAACTTACAAGTACAGCAATTGAATACTATAGCTTTTTTCAAAATATTTGCTTTTAAATTAAAAAAAAAATAGAATCACCACATTTCTATAATTGAACGTCAGATAGCAAAAGAAACAAAGCTGGTAAACTTTCGTCTATTTGCTTACGCGAGGAAATAAAAGAAATTTATTTCTGCTTTTGTATCATGGAAACTACTACGTTCTAATGTTACTAATCACCCATGTTACTAAAACAAAAAAACGGCTTGCAAAATGAGTCGCATGTTGTCATCATCATTTTCATCTCAGTAGAGCTTCATGTTTATTTGTTTTTGTGGAATTAAAAGTCATCGTCAGTCCTGTAGTAGCCCTCTCTATGGCAGACGTTCGCTGTATGGTTAATTGGCAGCGTGTTACAGAGTATCGTAAACTCCTGTTTTCAGGAAAAACAAATGAACGTGCCATTTATTTTTAGTATTTTCTGTCTCTCTTGAAACTCACTTACCTTAAAAGCAAAACGAAAAAGAAAGAAACAGAAATACGCACATACAAAAAGACAGTCATGTTAGCGAAACAAAAGACAAAACCGTACAATATTCCAGCTCGTTAATTAAGATACTTTTGGGGTCGTTTTTCCTTACCAATTACACCATGTAGCTGGCACAGTGTTTACTGTTTGCTCATCAACAGCTGAAAAATAACATATGTAGCAAACCATATACAACGTGTGACATATTATAGCTATGAATAGACAAGAAATGTAATATGAATCACGATTTATTTCGCTTTTATGTCTCTTTCAAGTCATTATACTGGTTTCTTGCGTTTCTCTCTCTTTGTATTTCTGCTAGAAATCACCCTCTCAGATATCCTACAGCCATTAGAAAATCATTTTATGTGTTTTCCGAAACAAAGAAAGAACGTTGCCCACTCACAAACCCATATATGTGGACAGAAATGTTAAATGGAATTTTATACAATAAGGGTACATTTGAGGTGTTAATACTTTATTGCGCTTATATGTTATATTACATATAACCACTTACTTAGGAGTCTCTTACGTTTGTTTGCCAGTAAAGTTTAATAAATCGTTATTTCTCTATTATCTAAATTGCGTTGAACGACTTTCAAATGGCTTACTACATGTCAAATTAACACTAATAAGCTTGAGAAATAAAATTTTCGTTTGTACATGCGTGTTATTGTGTCCAAAGAGAATACACAATCCTGGGTCCTTAAGTCCTTTGAAAACTTTACAAGCGTTTAAAGTTAATTCTTTCAAAGTTGTAAAATAAAAAATGTAAAATTCTTACAACTGAACCTAAGACAAATGTCAGTAATTCTCGTACTGTAATGGAAAGCTTACACATACTTGCTTCGATTAACAGAGAAAGAGTTGTAATACACTTTTGAAACCATAGATTACACGGAGCTGCTTCAAAAACGAGTAGAAATATTATGTCGTGTCTAAAGCGTACACGAGTATCTTCTTGGAACGAGAATGGATAGTAAATTGTAACTAGTAACATTAACTCAAAAAATAAAGCCTCTACACAGCAAATGAGGAGTACATAAACCAAAGATTGCGTGGTACTGGGTACACTAACATAGGCACAGTAACGAACAGAGTTATTTGGGGTAACCAATAACAAACTAAAACCCCGCAATACAACTGAAGCAAGTTTTGAACCTCAAAACAGCTGTATCTACCAGTCTCTTGTTATGACAATGTCTCAAATGAAGAGCACTCAGCCAACCCAATGTTTTTTTGAAAACTCTGAAATAAAAGGAATGATCCTACGTACCAGTCCCCACGAGTAACTGTCAAAACAAACTGAAGTGTTTGCGTACGAATAGCAAATAAAGAGAACTCATCAAATGACACCTGAATAGACACCTACTTTATAATAATATAAATTTTGAAGCCATTTTAGTCTTGAATTTCATACGGTAACATTTATTACAAACGAAAAAACACGTAATAATAATAACTAACAACATGCATATAAGCTGATATGACTAGCCAATAAACCCACATATAGTTACAAACTTATGCAATAACATGTACGTCATTCTTCCGTTCTGGAACGTGGCTATGTCCAGTTGAAATAATGACTGAGTAAATTGATAAAATGATAAACAGGGCACTCAATACATAAATTACTGAAACCCTCAATAACTAAGAGCAGCATTTTGAATACGAAAATCCAGATCTCCACATTCCAAGACCAACGTGGTTAGTGTCGTAGCACATATACTAAAGGAAATTAGGTATATATGTACACAATATAACTGCAACTAAGGCAAGGCGGGGAGCATCCACCTGAACTTCAAACCCACAATGCAATGCGCAAAGACAAGTGACCAAAAGCAACGCGGAAAACAATAGAATCACAAATAACGCACATCGAGTGTAAAACTGAAGGAGAAATCTGCAAGGGTTATTCAATCCATAACAAATCATCCAATTTGAGAGAAATTGGTTACATCATCATTTTAGAAAATTTTAATTTTTCGCTCGTGGGTTCCCACATATCTGAAGATATCAGAACCACTTTTGGAAAAAGTTATGCCTTTATTTCTCCCGGAGTGAGCATGCTTTTAACATGGCGGATGGCGTCTTTTGCTCCCGTAGGCACGTATGGAAACCTAAATATCTAAAAAAAAACGGAAAATCTAGAGAGCTAAGATAAAAACCATTGTGTAAGCCCTAAAGTCTACATTAGAGATGTGGAAGCATCTTTTCTCAATATGAATTCCTTTATTCTAAACATTAGGCTGGGATTTAAGTAACGAATTGTATAAAACTGGATTTTTTAAACCAATTTTGTGGGTAAGGGAGTAGAATACAAGGATACAATTGTCTGTATTATTTAAACCTACTAACTGTCTGTCCGCATAAAAGAACTCATGATGCTGAATCACATCCCTTACCTTCTATGGCGGTCCAAACACGTCCCTGCGCCGAAAAATGCCGAAATTCGGGATTAAATATTTCTGATTAGTCCTCATGAAAAGGAAACTGAAATTTTGTATCAAGGAAGCTTTGCACGTGCCGAACTCACAGCAAAATATACAACTTTTATTTCAAAGTAGTTTGGACGGAGCAAACGGATATTTTCCGTCATACTTAGCAAATCTGAATGTGGTATATTCGAAAAGGCGTTTTGTGGAGAAGGAGTTGAATATAAGGCTGTAATTTTCTATTATGTTTTGTTCTACTAACTGGCTGTCTGCATACAAAAAATCATGGTTTTGATCACACAACTGATTTCCTAAGGTTCAAACATGGCCCTTTGGCGAAATATGCAAAAATTTTTACTTAAACATCTCGAATGGGTCTCCATGAAAAATTCTGAAGTTTGCTGTCAAGAATACCTTGTAAGTTTCCTACTTGTAAGTACAGGTAGTTCATAAGAGTTAAAATTGCGCGTTTCAAGTAGCGAAATCATATGAATCTACATATACACACAAAATCCTCATGCCTTGACCAAGCAACTTAAAATTTTAAGTTACAATTTCACTGTGAGTTGGGCAAATACGAAGATTCCCTGATGCCAAATTGCAGATATTTTAATGACGACCCATTTGAGATATTTAAGTCCAAAGTCCGACATTTTTCGGCGACGTGTTATATATAAAACCCCGTACAAGAAAAGGGATGTAATTTAGTGTCATCATTTTTTGTATGAAGTATACTGCCTTATATTAAACTCCTTCACAAAGAATGGTGGTGTTAATGAAGATACCACATATTCATTTGCATTGTATGACGGCAAAAATCCGCTTGCACTTATCTTTAAAATAAAAGTTATAATTTGTACACTGAGCTGGTCATAAACAAGGCTTCCTGCACACCAAATTTAAGATTTATCATAAGGATATATCTGAGATATTTAAGTCCGAAATCTTACATTTTTCGCGATGGGCCATGTTTTAACCCCCGTACAAATCGAGGGGTTTGATTCAGCGTAATGATATTTTGGGTGCTCACAGTCAGTTAGTAAGCCTAAAGATTAAATAAAATAGCAGCCTTAAATTCAACTCCTTCACCCCCAAAATTTATTAACAAATGTAATTTTATATTATTCATTTCTTACATTCAGCCTATTTTTTAGAATTTAGAATTTCATGTTTTAGAAAATATGCTTATAGAACTTGAAATTACTCTTCAGGAACTACATAACGGTTTTTGGTTTATTTCTCTAGCTCTTTTGATTATTGAGATATTAAGGTTTCTTTAGAAGTTTGGGGAATCAAAATTGCCATCCGCCATGTTGGAAACATTGTGGCCCCCAGGAGAGATAAGCCCATAACATTTTTGTTTAAAGTTGTTCTGATATCCTCAGACACGAAGGAAGTTATCTACAAAAGAGGTTTTTCTAAAATAGTGATGCAACCAGTGTTGGGTGATTTGGCGTGGAATGGCCCTTAATGATATTTACTGAATCGTTAAAGTACATAGATTGGACTTTTATTGTGGTTTATTTCCCTTGTTAATTATGCCATTTTTTTTCGTGAAACAATGTGTAAAGGAAAATAGCAGGTGCTACAAAACTTCTACACGAGCCGTTCTTCGAGTAAGGCCAGGGTTTCCGTTAAAAAAAATCGACGAACATTGAATCGTAATACGGGACAATGGGCCTAAAATCGGAACGATCTGGACAGAATTGGGACTGGTGGCATCCTCGAGTAAGCCAGTAATGAACATATGCCTATATCATTACTTTCAACAAGTTGATAAAGTGAATAATCAACATATTTCTCTTGACGAATTATCCCGTAGAGTAGTAATTAGAGCGAAGGATGGCAAATCACTAGATTCCACGTTTGAAGCTAGCCGCAGATAGGTGAAAGAAGACGAGAAAAGGTCCACCACACCTTCCGCACCACTGAGATTTCATGATGTAAGTGGATCAAGTCCTGGACTAGAACCAATATAATTTAGAAGAATGACTAATACGATTCTATTGTGTGACGTCATAATATTGATTTTGACGTCAATAAATTCCTACATTTTACTGTAAAAATACGTATAGAAGTATTACGTGTAATGAAATAAAGACATTATGTAATAATAATATTACGGTCTTCCTAGACGTACTATAATAATAAATGTAATTTCGTTAATTGAAATTGTAAACTTCCAATGTACACTCATGCTCAAAAAAATTACATGCCTTTATTTGACAATTTATGTCAAATAATATTTTTCTCCTTGGATTCTGACGTTCGCTTAGTTGTTATACATGTAAAGTATGTAAAAACGAATATTTCCTGAAATTTTGTCCAAAAATATTAATAAATTATGAAACTATAACGAAAAGGCAGAAACCTGAGGAAATGATCGAAAAAAATAAGGTCCAAAACTGTGAAACTTGGCAACATCGGGAAAATTGGGGAAAAATTGAGAGAAAAGAAGGAATATTTTTTCTTCGCTCTATGAAACAGTGAAGTATTACCGTATTACCTTTCTTTAGTATTACCAGCAACTGAGATTACAGACAATGTTCTTTCAAATAAGGCATTGCTCAAGGAAAAGTTAGAGATAAAACATATACATTGCATAATCATGTAGCAGTAACTATTTTATCACCGAAGTAACTATTTAAATTTCGAAGTAAGGGCTGTCATTCGTGCTGGACTAACAAATGCTCATGAAAGTCCGATAGAGCAGTGCCATCTGTGGCATAGTGGTTAAGATTGGCGACAGCAGAGTAAAAGGTTGTCAGTTCGAATTGTCTCTACGTCATGAACATTGTTTTCCGAATGCAAAACGGTGTGATTATGTCTCTTAATTAAATATTATCCTTACCATTAACTGACTTTTGATAGCACCATTTTTATTACGCTACGAGTGAGCGAAAAAAACATCAGAAAAGCTAAACTATTGTCTGCTAGTTTCAACGAAGCGAGAGAAATATGCAGGTAAATGTATTCTTTCCATGAATTTATTGAATTTAATTTTAATGGTGGCGTTTAGGCCTGTACAAGGGGTGACCAGCTGTCCCATTTTAACAGGACTATCTTTAATTTTCATGTGTCCCGTTGTGCCGGCAAATTGTTAACGGGACAGCAGATGTCCCTTTTTACAACAAATGGTTCGCCAATTCTGTTCACTTCACTTCACTTTTAAATTACCGACCCGCCGTAGCTCAGTGGTAGAGCGTTCACGTAGCATTCGGGAGATCATGGATTCGATCCCAGCACCGACCATCCTAATTGAGGTTTTCCAGTCACACCAAATAAATGCCGAGATGGGACCTTTAACAGA
>JAGDQP010012637.1:22535-34973 GCA_022664845.1 Lepisma saccharinum
TTTTACGTATATTTTTCATTTTATGTTTTCTTGATTTAGCAAATTACAAAGCATAAAAATGACTCTGGTGCATACGATTTCAAAATTATGCTTTATAAGTTATTGTCATTCAATTCTAACCGCGTGAAATAAAACAAAATAAGGGACTCAATTGTTTTATACATACAGGCTAATTCTTCCGATTACATGAGTTAGCCAAAACTGTAGACATCTTGGCTGAAATGCGAAGGTCCAAGATGGCTATTATTCCTTTCTGTGCATCTCTTTTCTTTCAGAATATCAATTTGTTTTCTTTTAGGCTTCCTTAGCATCCTAATATCACCGAATTTAAGGAATTTGTCTTTATTTTGACAAATTTCAAATTAGGAACTACTATGCCTACAAAGGTGGTAGATGTGTTGTTGGAAAGGTAACAGCAAGACGAGATCAAAATTTCAGAGATCGTCCGTCAGTCAGTTTCTTGACAACTTTCAACCCAGGAACTACTAGGGCTACGAAGGTGGTTGAGGTGTGGTTCGAAAAGTCTCGGCAAGATGAATTCAAAGCTGCATATATCATCTCGGTCCATTCGTCTACAACTAATAACTCAGCAACTATTAGAGCTCCAGGGTGATTCAGGCACTGTTTGAAAGGTTTAAGTAGAAAATTTAAGACAATTCAAATTGAAAGCTTGAAGCCTGGCGGTATCACATGTGCACAGTTCTCCCAATAGGTCTCGCCTCATTTATTTAGTATTTATCACTTTGTTTTATATTCCGAGCCGCTGCATCTCAGTGGTAGAGCGTTAGCGTAACATTCGGGAGATCGTGGTTTCGATACCAACGACGGACAACTTTGACTGAGGTTTTCCAGGTTTTTTCTCAGTCACATCAGGCAAATGCCGGGATGCCACCTTCAACATAGGCCATGGCCGAGATCTTCCCGATTCCTTTCCTCTCCCCTAGACCGGCCTGAGCCTTAGATACTTAAGGGCCTTTAATAACATTCAGTACAATTCAACTTGGTTTTATATGTTTCACCTAAAAGTATATAATTTTATGGTGGAGTATATAGCAAGCCTGAGATGTACTTCTTTTCTTGCCCTGACTTTAGCATGCATTGCTTGCCCTGTCCCAGAGGGAAAATATAGCCAAAATAAGCCCAGGCCCGACAAAAACTTGAGAAGTTCTGACAATTTCTAGCCTGAGCTCGTGCAATTCTTTAATATACAAGTCTAGAAGTGTTATTAAGTTGATTAATGATCAAAAGCTTATACATCAAAACTATTATTATTTACATTTTTAAAACAATGAGAAGTTACAAGAGACAAAAAAGAGAGTAAATACTTCATTTTATCTTGTGTTCAAGTAAGTAATTTAATTTATTTATGGACTTGAGGCATCTAAGGCTCAGGCCAGGATAAGGGAGGCGCAATAATGCGCGAAGGTAACGGTCCTAGCCTTAGAGAAGGTACGATCCCAGCATTCGCCTGTGGAAACTGATGAATATCTCAGTCAGAAAGGCCGCCCGCAGCAGGGTTCGTGTCCACGTTCGATCTACCCAATGCTGCTTGGCTGGCAGACACGCTACCTCTAAATTTTTGTTGTGTTGTGGTAGGTGTGTTTGTAATGTTAGGATAAGTGATGCAATTATTTTTCATTATGTTTTCTTACTTCTTGATTAAATCAATTCCTGATACGAAAAAAATTCTAAGTCACAAATAGACCGAAGTAGATGTTTTGTTGTAAAATCACTCTATGGCACATGCTCTATCACATGGTGCCGTATGTAGAAAGATATCACAACTACAAGAAAGGTTTTCGCTGCGTTGAAGATATGTCTTTGAGGATGAAGAGTCTAAGTATTCAAGATGGCGGAGTGTAGTAGACAGACGATTTCATAATGTAGAGTTATAAACCGCAATAAGAATAGAAAAAACGAACAACCCATTCGCAAGGAAGGATAATGTTCGTAAGCCGTTGAAGGACGCTGGAAAGGCATATGGGAAGTTTGTACAAGCAAAAACTCCGCCAAATAAGGTGTGAAAATAGGTTGGGGAATAATATACTATTCAACATACTACGTTTTATCTTAGTAAAGCAGGTCATTTTCGCTCTCAATCTGTATCATTCCTCTGTATTTTATCAACGACAGTTATCAAGTTATAATTTTTGTGTGCACGAGTCATCAACAGAAAATACTATCATGTATCTTTGGAATGATATGGTTGCAAGTTAGGCTGGTGCAGACATTGCATCTTGTATTCTGAAGTATGTCCAAGAGAAGTATGACAAACTTCATGCTGGTGAGCATCTTCTTCTTGTAGTCTGGTTAGACAGATGCATTTGCATTTCTCAGAAAAATAACTGGTATGTTACTGCCTGATATAAGTTCTTAGTCAACGGCCATTCAGTCTTACCATCGATGGATATGTTACTCTTGTTTTAAAGAAGATAAAGGAAGCAACATTGACTATAATAAAAAAAATATTAGAAACATGGTCTTCGAATCACGACCATCAAATCCATTCACTGTTTTCATAATGTCAGAGGAGAATTTCAAGGACACCTCAGTGGTTCTAGATGCCATGAGGAAGGAGTGAGCAGAAGATCACTAAGTACATTTGACCGTGGCAAGACAAGTCTCGCGCATCCGAGATTTTATGTTGAATGTCTCAACACCTTGCAACCCTGGGTTGACTTCATAATAAGGAAAAGAAAGAGATGCAGTACATACAATGTTATGCCATTACCATACATATTACCAGAGCTGTTCTCAACAGGTTTCATCCAGGTTCCTCAGGAAAAGAAAGAAGATCTTCTAAATAGTATCTTATTAATTCTATGCATATAGGTTTTTACGCCAGTATTACTGGTACCAGAGTTCCAGATGACGACCAGTATGAAAACGGATAGTCAGATGAAGATGAACTTAGTAGTCAATAGCCCCTTTAACTATTGAACGTTCAATAATAGTGGGAGCATAGACTGTTGTTCCCATGTTTCTTGCAAAACTTATTAATTTGCATTGCTATTACATTAAAGATAATACATAAACGCGTTTTTCTGTGACCATTCGATGTATTTCAGTAACCCATCAAACATAAATGACGATTTGAATATTTTCCGTTTTTTTGACAAAACTGAAATGTGTGGCTTAGACTCCTTTTCGGAGAAGGTATTCAAATTCAACATAGTTTACCGATTTTAGAGGAAATTGTAAATACATTTTGATCCGACCCGGGCTCAAAAGTTTTACCATGGTCCGGCCAGGCTGGACCAGACCTCAATCTTACCCCTGAGTATACAAGCATGTTATACAGGATGAATAAAATATTTGCTCCTATATTGACATGTAATATTATTCACGATAAACTTTGAGGCATGAACACTCTTTGCAAAAACTTTTACTAACTAAGAGGTAGTATAGTTAATGTGACCGTCCTGTAAAATGTATAAGCCTAATATTTAATAGGCCAGAACCGAAGCTCCCGGCAGTGTGACAGTAGATGAGGATATAAACTGCTGTCCTGCAAAATCTCAGACTTGGGAAATGTAAATTTGTATTTTTGAGCCAATTTAGTAACTAATGACTTCGGCCCATCTCGAGTTCATTAGATGTTGTCTCTAAAATTCACAAATATCCATGCTTCAGCCGAGATCCGAACCCGAGACCCGAAACCGCAAAACTTGGCTACGACCTGATTTTTTTGTCATCTGGATGTTTGGGAGTGAGCATATTATTAACTTTTTGAAAATAGTAATCGTGTTATAGAATTTGCCAAGGAATAACATGGTATTCACGGTCAGCGGGCACGAATTTCTACTCAACTTGTATTGAGATGGAGGTTACGCATATGCCTGAAAGCATTTTTTTTACGTACTTATTAACCGGCTCTCGCCCGACGAGCTTCTCGCACTCGGAATTTGAAAATGGAAAATGTAAAGATCGCACTTTACCTTACCTAACTTTCACGATCCTTTGGTTTCTAATTTACAATAATCTACGAAAAATGCAAGGAAGCAATTATTAAGAATAAATATGGACATATAAAAATACATATTGAAGGGAAGGAAAAGGGAAATGTTGCCCCGCTAGGATTCAAAACAGGGTTTTCTACACAACAAATCAACGCCTTAACCGGTACTTCACGATCTCAACTAGAAAACTGTGATTTGTCCGTTTTATTTACAGTGCAAACATGCAAAATTGGAACAAGATGATGTCAGAGGCGGTCAATTAGTTTGTACGTACAAAAAATTTGCTGCCTGAGTTGATTTCATAATACGAGTTCAGTCGAAGTCCACTTTTAATAGATTTCATATTTTCCGAAGGGAATTTTTTATGGTTTTGAGAAAAAATCAATATCAGGAAAACTAAAAGTTGAAACAAAGTATTTTGAATCAACGTCCCATTTTCCTTAACGTTAGGATCTGTATACTCTGAAACGTTATGAATACGATTTTGAATTTGAAAACATTTGACATCCGAAATATAAGAACATGACTTGTATTCTGAAATTCAAGATAGGCGCAGCATCAAAACGCCTACTTTGTTGTAGAATTTCGCTTTTCAGGTTTCCAATAGGCGCTGAATTCGATTCAGAAATAGAAACATGAGTTGATTTTGAAAGCGAAGACGGTGACAGCTCAAACATATTTATTTATAAAATATATTCACAGGCATTATGGACAACGAAAAAAAGTCAAGTTTGCTATGCGTTGATATATTTCTGATCTTCAGATTGATTGAATACAAGTTATTGAAAACACAACAGTAGCTATTAATAGCTCAACATCATTATATCCTCCTACTCTTGATTTATTTCTAAGTTCTAAATGTCATAGTTTACTCCAATGTATTACTCACCAACAAAACTCAACAAAGTAGTCGAAATTTCTCGTTTAAAATTGCATTTCTTTACAAACTGCAATGCGTATAACGAATCTGAAATAGTTTTTGTTAAAAGAAATATTGCACTTCGCGAAATTGAATACGAAAATTTCTTACGAAAAGAAAAACTATACATTGAAGTGCTAAAAGAATTTTCACGTCTACTTGGTAAGATTGAGATCCTCCTTTTGGTTTTACCTTGATGACTGTGCTTTTCGCCTCGCCATAGATTTTGTCAGGTGTCAAAAGAGCTACTAAAATTATGCCAGCTATGCCTACTCATTGGCAAGTAACAAAAAGGCATTGGTTGGAGAGTAGCACGAATAGACTATTGGATTCCATATATTCTCAGAGAAATGCCAATGGATTATAGTGAGGACGCTTTACAAGTGCTCAAGTATTCTCAAATGCTCTTAAATTAATTATCTATGCTATGGGTGACATGCCGCATCTATAAGGGTGATACTCCGCATATCACAAAACCTGACTAAAAGTGATTTCTCTACCCAGACTAATGTTCTAATTGCCTTCCGCAAACAGCCTGTCGCAATATGGAAGTTGGAAGGAAATTAAGCTATGCAGACTTACTTTATATTTTAGTTTTTATTATTTGTCTAATGTTTACTGTAGAGTACCTACAATGTAAGAGAGAAGTAAAAGTTAAAAAGTCATAGACTATTCAACACCCATTTTAACTGAAAAATACAAGTTGGAAAATAAGACAGAAACTATAGGCTAAGTTTAGACTAGTTTAATAAGAATTTTAAAATAGGTCAACAAAACGAAAAGCAAAAAGAAATCAAGGAAGGAACTTAAACTACGAAATACCCTCGCAATTGCTTTTTTAACCTCTCTGAGTCCCAATGTCCACAGGGTTTTACCCCTGCTTTTCTTTAGTAAATATCAACATTTTCAATTAGGCCTAACAAAAATAAGGATGAAAATGCATTTGTACTATTTTCATAGTTATTGTTTAATATAACCTCAACTAATTAAATAGGGATTTAATAACAAACGCATAAACAAATGTATTTAGTTTTCATAGACACCGTAACGTATTTATCACTTCACTAACAATGTTTCATAATTCATATCAAATCATAGGCCTAAATTCATTCCGTGCGGCGTGTGTCCCTTATGAGAAATATGCGGCATGTGTACCGGATTTCATGGAGCCATCCATCCCGTATGCTTTGGATGAGACGCCGCACCTCGTAACTCATTGACCTTGAAAACCAAGATGGCTAAACTAGACTGACAACATTTGGATAAGACCATGCTGCTGCAGTAAACCACAAAAACTCATAATAATGTAGTACTTTACCGTCAAATACGAATTTACTCTAAGATGAAAAAAAAATGAAGGAAAAAAATATCAGACTTATCTCAGTTAATGCGTTGAACAATGTGTAAAAAGAAATACATACCCACATGACCACTTCACTTTTCCTTTCACGTCTATTGTGCTCTGCATTTGACCGCACTCTGTTGACAATTCCCAAAACTAGGGGATGAGCAGTCTATTACGTATGCGGCGACTCTCCCGGAATTCCCCTAGTGCATTGTACGAAATATATTTGAATACATGCATATACAACCGGCCGGGTGGCCGAGCGGTCTGCGGTGGTGAGTCATCAGCTCAAAGGTCCTGGGTTCGAGTCCCGGCAGGGGCATGGTTGTGGATTTTAACACCTAAAGGCGAATCGTTACGGGTCGGGGTCCAAAGTTACTAGACTGGTCAATATAAAAATAACGTTTACCAAAGTTTTACATACATATAACAATACATTATAATACCTATTTTTCTCCCCTTTTTAACACACAGTTTAACATATTTTGTTCGTTACTTCTGCTGTTCTTTCGTTATTTTCTTAAAAAAAAAACACGCACAAACTTACCCTGGACTCTGTGTATATGACTTCAAGTTAGAGTTCGTTGCATTTCTTACAAGCAATGTGTTTGTTCAGTTTTCCTGAGCACTTACCACAAATTCGTTTTTTTACATGTTTCACACATCAGTGTTTTTAGGTAGATTTCGAAGAAAAATATACCTATTGAGATCGATACGATATGAAAGTATATATTTATATTAACACTCTAGGGGCCATAATTTTGAAGATATTTGAAGTTGTTTCTAGGCTTAATAGCTCGGTTAAGTTCGTTAATGAGCAAAATCGGTCGCCATCTTGGATCCAAAATGGAATCCATAGACTTTCAGCACATTTCCACGCCACATAAAATAACCTATATTTCTATGTATCTGAACCCAAAACGGACTAGATAATGGAAAATGTTCCATCTTATAGTATAGCTTACTAAACACGAAAATATTTAAGAAACGAACTTAATATAATAGTGACGATAAACTATTATAATACATTTTAGTATTACATATAAAAGACGTAATCAAGGTTCGTTCAACTTCATCTTTGTTTGATTTATGTCCCCATTCCATTTTATACCTAATAGCACAATATTAGAAACTAAATTTAAACCTTGTTTAAGCTACTTACTTACTTCCTGATTTTAAATCTATCACTTGAGTTCTTTGTTTATTTTTGGGGATTTGGATAAGCTGCTGTGAAACCTCCATACATTTTTAAAAATTTGTTTATATTCCCTAGCTGATTTAATTATAAAGGTCATGTCATCAACATAGGAAAGGACCTTTAAAGTATTTCATTGTAATGCAATTCCTGTTAATCCTTGATGAACAGCCATTAAAAAAAGGACCATAGCTAAACTGAACATGATAGGAGCAATAGAATATCCATGACGTATAGTAGGATTCCATAACGTATAGGTGTTTTAGGAAGAATTGATATATATTTAAACATTGGGACAGTTATACGACCATTGCAACAAGTGAACAAATTTAAGTGGAAAATTCATTAGTTTCAGAACTTGATATATATACTTTTGACTCAAGGTATCATACGCCCTTTGTAAATAGATTTTAATCACAATCATCGGTAATAGAGAGCCTCCTCTGGTTTCTCTTATGGATGATAAATGGACGTAAATAGGTGGCGTTCCTTTTAACTAACTTTGAATAAAGTGTACAAAAAAGAAGGTAGAATATTTCTTTATCCGCTAAAGCTCTGAAAATACACTAGTATCACTACTATACAAGTGAATCTATCGGCAAGAATTTATAGATGAAATGTCATTATTCATTTTAAGAGAACACCATTAGATGAAAAGAACGCAGTATCAGTGTTAGGTGATTGCCAAAGAGAATTAAAAACTGATGTTAATTCACTAGATATTTTATCTTTATGAAGTTTCATCCAAGGGTTGCAAAAACTGTCGTATCCCCCATTAACTTTGGGTTCAATGTCTTAACGGAATATTTGATATCATGAAGAGTAAAAGGTCGAATCAAAGATTGACTATCTTTGACACTAAGATGAGGCAATTGCAGCAAATTAAATATTTTCATGATATCAATAATATCCCTATCATTTGATTTAAAATCTCCACTATATTGATCCATAATAACAGAATATATATCAAAATTTTGATGAATCATTTACATCACGGAAAGATTGAATGTAATTTTGTCGTTTTTCTTAACATATTTAAGAATTATATATAATTTAACATTTCTGTTATCCCACAGTCACGCAAAACATTCGTTTACAAATACCTGTTAATTGTTTCGTATACAATAATTGTTGAATCTGGGTTCTTTTCGGTAGTAATTTGTTGTCATTATTAGTTCTATTCGTATATTCTTGCAATATTTCATTATAGAAATTAATCGTTTTTTTTTTGTTTGTTACCAGAGTAATATTTTTGTACAAAATATTTATAAGCATAACGTATGTTTTTTTTCCACACTCCTAGGAAACCATTGTTATACACTTGATATGTGTCTGTTTCTAACCACAATTGTTTTGTCAATGTCTGAAATGTTAAACCAACTACGATTTGACAATGGTATGAAAGTGCTAGTTTACAACATGTCTTCCACCGTAGAAATTTTCGTAAAGCTGAGTTTGCAAAAATGTAATCCACCTTACTGCGGCATTGACATTCATGATAGGTGTACTTTGGTATAGATGAATAGAAGAAAGGCCATAATTCTATGAAATCAAATGTTTTCACGATTTTTGAAAGGATATATTATAATTATTTTGCTGCGCAAATTTTGTCTTTTCATACTAAGCGTTTAAGTCACCAAGATAAAATAATGAGGATTTTTAATTGTTTCTAACTCTTTAAATTTATTCCCTCTCTCTCTCTCTCTCTCTGAGAAACACTAGATAGATGCGAGTTCACTAGTATACGTCCAACGATCTAAATCATGTAAATACGGCAATCTGTGCTTATGTAGATCTTCGAAAATAATATCATTTATCACAAAAAAATGCAACGCCAACTTTATTTTCGATATTAAAGTTTTGAATATAGGTATAGTTCCAAACTTGAAGCTTATTTATAGTAGTCTCTTGAATCGCAAGCCTGTGAATAGCCACCTCTCTTAAATTTGTGCAAGAATTGCACATTTTTGAATACTGTATCCCTTACAGATGTTTAATGTCGCTGTTTTCAAACCAAAAGATCTGGTCTAGTAAAAAGTAATCCATTATTTTTGCATGGCATTGAAGGCTTGATTTACCATAGTTAGAATGATAAGATTTAGGTCACATATGCGCCGTTTTGTTCGATAACGTGTTGCCCTTTGGAAGGTAATATCATGATGCCTCTCTCATAGAAGCCCTTGTCCCTATTGGCAAAAAATTGAGACAGTCGATTTTCACAAGCCTCTCTTGACGCGAATTTTGCACCAGCCAACGTGTTCGCCATGGACAGGAACAGATGGTAATCACTCGGTGCCAGGTCCGGACTATAAGGTGGATGCATAAGAACCTCCCAACCAAGCTCCCGGAGCTTCTGGCGAGTCACTATCGATGTGTGTGGCCTGGCGTTGTCCTGGTGGAACACAATGCCTCTACTATTGGCCAAAGCTCGGCGCTTCTGGGCGATTGCTGCCTTCAGACGGTCCAATTGTTGACAGTATAGTTCCGAGTTAAGGGTTTGGCCGTAGGGGAGCAGCTCATAGTAGATAATTCCCTGCCAATCCCTGCCGGCGCACCGCGCTTCGACCACGACCGTTTTCGCGTGACGTTGTCGTAAGTGATCCACTCTTCATCACCAGTCACCAACCGCTCCAGAAATGGGTCGCTTTTGTTGCGATTCAGCAGCGATTCGCAGATGGAAATTCGGTCCATGAGGTTTTTTTGCGTTAACTCGTGTGGCACCCATACATTAGGCTTCTTTTTGTATCCAGCCTTATGCAAATGGTTCCACAGGGTTTTTTTGTGCAATGTTTAGCTCTTGGGCAATCGAAACAGTGCTTACATGACGGTCGGACGCGACAATGTCCATGATTTTATCGACATTTTCGACACGTGGCCTTCCAGTGCGTGGTACATTTTTGACGTCAAAATTACCGGCACGGAATCGACGAAACCAAAATTGGGCGTGATTGGCTGTTACAGTATCAGTACCATAAACACTATTCACATTTGCAGCCGCCTAGCTTGCGTTTTCGCCTTTATCGAAGAAAAACTGTAAAATATAGCGTATTTTCTCTTTGCTAGTGTCCATTTTGACGCTCGCTCACACAACACTGAGTCAACTCATTACAACTATCTGAACAATGTTTTAGTACGCAATCTCATCGTTTGAACGCCATCTCGTTGAACCCGTTCGGACTTATACAACGCGAGCTACAGATCACTGAAGCCATCTATTGGCAAAATAATGGATTACTTTTTACTACACCAGATATTTGGCTTTTATTACATACCAGACACTCCCCTTACTAAAAGAGCACATAAAGTTCCCCACAATAATAAATCTACCCAAACACTGCATTTTAACGTTTTAATAAACCAATCAAACCACTTTAGGGTAAACATGATAAATAAACTCTTTTCTCTTAATTTGTTGTGCCGTATGTAGCAAAATAGGCCTCAATCACGTCATCGGGTAGTCACTTGGTAGAGAAAATGCAATATAACTTTGTAATTTAGGTACTTCTAATGTCACTGGAAGCCACTGGCGTATCCCGTTTCTTCGTACACAAATTCATTTTGACATAATTGTAACACTTTAATTTGATCGCGTAATTTTATGAACATTTTCTTCTTATATGTGTCTAATTCCAAACCAACCACATTTGTTCATTTAATTGTAGATCGTCACTAATAACATCTTGAAATCTCGCTAAGTGTGGTTTTGAAGTCAAAATACTAAAGTTGATAGAAATCGTATTCACTCTGTGGTATCTATTCATTTCTAATACTCACTTTAAAGTACGAAAAGTCACTACCACCACTCCACACAACTAAAGATCGAAGCAAATAACAGAGCGGCGGGGAGGTACATCCTTCCCCCGCCACTCACAACCTCGAAGTGTAGCACTACACCACGAGGGTGTTATGGCCTAACATTTTGATAAGCATTTATTGTTGCACCGTTGATTGAAAGTCTTAGCTTCGAGAGTTTAAAGATATTTTATGTCTCTTCTCGCTCCTTTTCGGGAAATATATTTTCTGTTACATCATTATACAACGCATGCATTAGGTCTGCAACTTTTGTTTGCGTGCTGTTTCATTTGAGTGAACATTTCTCTAACTTCAGTTTCAGATATTACTAAAGATATGGCGTGTTACCGCAAGCGAAAATAATTTCCCTTTGCTTTCTTTAAATTTCCCTACGTTTTCAGATTTCTTACATTTTGGCTTTAAAATTTTTCGACAATTTCTCAATAGTTAGTTTTATCTTTCTAGTTTCGTTATTAGTTAATGTTTTTGTGACAAAATTTCAGGAAATATTCGTTTTAACATTCTTTACAAGTGAAACATCAGAGCGAACTCAGGACTGCAAGTAGAACAATATTATTTGTCGAAAACTGTCAAATAAAGACATGCAAAAAGAATTGAACATGAGTGTACAAGGAAATCAGTTACTAATTTCCTTTTTCTTTGATAATGATATAAATTGACAGCTTTCGGTGCACACAACACAAACGTTCCACGTGAAATTACAAGGAGAAAGAAAATTCGGGGTGCGTTAAAGGAAGAAATAAATAAAAATATATAAGAGTGAAAAGATGTTTCCATGCAAGGCAGCCTCCGAGTTTTTGAACCTATACCAGAGATTAAAACTAATTATTCGCTAGAGACTAAGACCACCTCTGAAACCTAAGAGATCTCATCCGAAATACTCTGTACCAGATACTAAATATCTGATTCTCAATGTGTTTCAGTATTCGTTTTCCTTCAAGATTATATCGATTCATAGTGCTGCCTGGTAATTAGCTAGCAAAATTAAACTTCATTTGTATTTTTTTTAAAGATAAGTATATTTCAATGGTTTATTTCACATGATTTTAACATTACACATTTGAAGTTCTTTATTAATACTTTTCGGTGAAGATGGTTTATTACACACATAGTATTTATAGTGTTTTATTTAACTTCACTTTCGCTACAAACAAGAGAGTTCCAATTTAGGTTACAACCTGTGTTCTTGGTAAAAAAAAAAAAAAAA
>JAGDQP010012637.1:35373-49784 GCA_022664845.1 Lepisma saccharinum
TAAGAGAAGTTGGAACTATATTGAGGTCTAAAAATTATATTCCAATTGCGATATGTATGTAATTTTGAAGTTGTATGTTTAACATTTAAAATTTCAGTTTATTTTCCCGTTTTCTTTTTTCCCTTTACATTTTTTATTGTTTTCATCATTTTCGATTCTTTCTCTGTCTCTGTCTGTCTTTACCCTCTCTATCTCTTCCTACCTTCCTTTTCTTCTTTCTTTCCCTGTGTATGCGAGTACATTTTATATGTAAGTCAGATATCGAGAAAGTGTGGTGATAAACGTAATAAAATGTCAATTGAACTTTCTACTCTCTTTCCATCTCTCTCACTGACTCCGTTTAAGTCATCGTCCGTTAGTTCATTGGTGGCCATTGGACGGAATGCTTGCAGACCCAAGTCCATTTTCATTTGGGTTACATTATGCTCCTTTTAATTCGAACATCTGCAGCACGCTTTCTGGTCGACTTGCATCTCTAACGCATATCTAACACACTAACTTCAGCACATGTTTTCCTTAGAATTGATGGACCATCAGAGCTGGGGTATCTCAAACACTTTGCAGGTGAAAAGCTTTCTTCTCTCAAGTGATCAAACCCAAGTCTTCGTGGCTTCTTACCGAACCGTTCATGAAACCTATCCTTCATCTGTGTCATATTTTCGTTGTTGTGCTTCCGTTCATAGATCCACACACTTGTCACTAAGAGCTCCTTCAAAGTGAAGTCGCTGGTATCTTCAATTGTTCTTCACCAAACACAGAAAGACAAAGCAATAAACTCCTCAACGCATAGACTTTATTCTCCTACCTGGGCAGTCACGTGGCAGTTACGCTACAATCACGTTGCAATTCACGTGAGGAGCACTGTTGTCATATCAATGATCAGGATGGTAGGTTCAAATCTTAAATATTTTACCATCTTACACTGTGACACGCATTTAGTTCAGGTGTAAAGGGAATTTCTCGCTGCCCTGTATATTTATATCGCAATGTCAGAGACAAATAAGCGTGCATATTTCTTAGATTTTTAACAGTGTTTTCTTTTTTTTTTTGAATTCCAAAGAATATCTGAATTCATGATGATGATATAAATTTGCATCGTATCTCTCTGTTTCTCCATTCCTTCTTCAATCTATTAATTCTTGCTCTTCATGAGATACTTAATGGCAGAATTTGATAGTTTTAATTAATAAATTATATGCATTCCCATTTGTGTTACTAAATGTAAAGTAATTCACATTTTGCTTTAATGTTAGAGTGCCTTCACAGTTACCTTTAATTTGGAAATTTGAAATCATTTAATGTATTTTATCATCTTTGGCTCAGACCAGGATATATTAGGAAGAGAATGGGGAAGGTATCATCCAGGGCCTTTTTTAAGCTACCATCCTCACATTCCCCTAACAGCACACGATAATCTCAGAAACGCTTCATATTAGGTAACTCTGGAACATTGCGAATATGACATCAATATTTCAATTTCTTTCTGCAATATTTCAGATATATTTCATGAACAGCGAAATACCATTGTCTCATTTACATTCTGATGTTACGATGACATTGCAATGATGTTATGGTGAACGTTAAGTGTTGTGACAAAACCAACCACTACTGATCAAAAGTAGGTATACTAATATATCAATACCAGGTGTATGCACAAGCTTTTGCGGGTTTTTGTGGTAAAGTAGACACGTAATTTTCAAGGGAAATTAATTTTGTTTTATTCAAAATATTGGCCATCGGCTTCTAAACATTTCGCCCATCTTTCAGGTAATTGATGCATACCATGCCAGAAAAACTGCTTGTCTTTTGCGGCAAACCATTCGTCGAGCCATTTTCCAACGTCTTCAAAATTGCTGAAGTGCTACTCTGTGAGCTCGTGCCCCATTGATGCGAAGAGGTGATAGTCAGATGGCGCCAGGTCTGGGAAGTACGGCGGGTGCGGAAGGATGTCCCATCCAAGCGATTTCAAAGTGTCTTTCACTGGTTTTGCTGTGTGAGACGGCGCATTGTCGTGTAACACAATCACTTTGCCGTGTCTTCGCGCCCATTCTGGTCGTCTTTCGATCAATGCGTGATTTATCAATGCGTGATCAATTAATCATTTGTTGGCGATAGCGTTGTGCATTAACGGTTTCTCCGGGCTTCAAGAGTTCATAATACACAATACCGCTCTGGTCCCACCAGACACAAAGCATGGTCTTCTTGCCGAAGTGATTTGGCCTTGGTGTTGAAGGACCGGCTTCGGCAGATGAAAGCCACGATTTTTTCCGCTTCGGGTTCTCAAAATAAATCCATTTCTCGTCACCCGTCACAATTCGATACAAAAGGTTTTCTTTCGTGGCGTTGAAGCAGCATTTCACAAGTGACTTTGCGATTTTCCATTTGACGTTCATTCAAATCGTGTGAGAAACATTTACCCAGTTTATTGATCTTCCCCATTGCTCGAAAACGTCTGCTGATTATTTCTTGTAACACATTTAATGCTTTTGCCAATTGCTGTTGAGTTTGAGTTGGGTCATTCTCCAATAACACCTGCAATTAATCGTTTTCGCACTTTTGTGGTTTACCAGAGCGCGCACTGTCTTTCACATTGAAACCACGACTTTTGAATTTTCGAAACCATGTCTCACATGTTCTAATCGATGAAGCGTGTTCACCATATGTTTCTACTAGCACACGATGACTTTCAACAGCCTTTTTCTTTTGATTAAATAAGAAAAGCAATGCGTGCCGCAAATGTTCTTTTTCAGGCACAAACTTCGACATGATCACTGAACGATAAAACAAAGACGGACGCTAGTGTTTGGCGGACTCAACTTGTGTGTGTTTGTAGTTTAATGTCAGACGAACAAAATGAACAAATGAATACGCTGCGTACTTTTCGCTGGCGCCATCTCTTAGGTAAACCGGAAACTACTTATGCATACACCTGATAGTTGGATTTAACCCATTGTCTTGATTCTCCTAGAGCTGTAACTCTACTAAGGATTCGAGATCTTTATCCATTCACTTTGCATATCAAAATCGTAATATAAAAATAACAGTATGTCTAGTACAGAGAAGTAAAACAAAATCTTCTATCGTGACTAGCATTCAAACCACGGACTTTCTGTACGGTAAGCTAACGACTTATTAGTTAAGCCATGACGACTCATCCTCCCAATAATTCTTCTACTACTATCTACACGTTCGACCTCACTCGATAAATACTATTTATGCCCTTCCTATTGGATGACAGGGTCCGAAAGAGAATGTATATGGTTTTGCTAGATTAATTTACAAAGTTTGGTTATGATCTGAATTTTTAACATCTGAATATTTACGCGTAAGCCACGACTATGGCTTATTTGTGATTCGTATCACTGACGTAATAGTTTATTAGAACGTTTCAAAATTCATGTCTCTTACATGTATTTGAAACATAAAAATGTAGTTAACCTTACTTTCATCTTACAGGAATATATGGTCTGAAATCCGATTTCCTGAAACATAAATGGGACATTGCAACGCTCTTAAGACCTGTCTGGGATTCATCTCCTGTTAGGGTTCGTTTTTGGATAACCTTCGCGGTAAAAGGAATGGCAGATCAACTTGACTAATGCCCATGAAGCACTTCAAACCTATCTTAAAGAATTAGAAATTTCTCTTTCAAATTTGAAGAATTAAACGCATCCGTAAAATATCGGAATCCCATCACAAAAGATCAGATTTTGTATCCAAAATGGAAGTGTTTCGTTCAAACTCGCTCCTTTCGATAGAATTATCATCATCGAGGAAAAGAGTGGAAATCTTCGCTCATCTGATTTAGTGGGTATTATGCATGAATGTATTGCAGTGTAGAAGCTACTAAACTTACTTGTATTTTTATCATTTACAAATATATTGTAAATCGTGATTCATTGAAGAAAAGCATACTTGTGTAGCTTTTTCGCATCTTTCAACACGAATAAAGTTTTGATCTAAGCACCAGGCCCATCAAGGAACGTTAAGGTTAACCTAAAGCAACAATCTCCAACAAAAGATGGCAACACTACCTCCTTATATGTCTAATGTATTTTCATTGTTACACGAAGTTTCATTGATGCTCCTACAAATTCAAAGCTAGAGAGTTCAAACTTTAAGGAAAGAGAGTTCATAACCAATTCAAGAGCATGATTGATACCGATTTTTTTATTTTATTTTTTGTTCATTGTTGAAAGAGCTTCATTGTTATAGGTTCTGATATTAACAGCAACAATGAAGGAAAACGAAAATTTAAAATCGGCATCGATCATGCTCTTGAATTGGTTATTAACTTTCCTTCCTGAAAGTTAGAACTCTCTAGGTTTGAATTTATAGGAGCAGCAAGGAGATTTCGTGCAACGATAAGAATACATTTAGACATATACGGAGATAATGCTGCCATATTTTGTTGGTGATCGTTGATTTAGGTTAAACTTAAGGGCATTTATACCGATCCTGGGATTTCCCTTTTGTCTCAACATATTATTTATTTTAATTAATACGTTCTAAGATTTTTATTTATCTTCCTTCGTTTCCTGTCAATCGTACTTTCAATTGAGTTCCTTAGAATACAATTTCTGAGTAGTCAATGTCCTAACAGTATTTTTTTTTTGTCTTCTTAGTTACCTTGTTGTTTAAGATTTTAACGGCAGTGAAGCGATACACTATCTGTTTAAAATGTATGTGGGTTACACCAACGAAGATACGGAAAGAACGCCCATTATTTTCGGACTGATGGAAGTAGTAGCGTGAGCTCCTAAGGACATTGTATTTAAGAAAATGCGAAAATGTTTATTATATTGTCATCCTCATTACGTTCTAGAAGCCCCTAATGCCTCCTAACTTCATAACCTAGTATGTCGTTTCCCTGAACGAAAAGTTTCAATTAAAACTTTAGCTGAAATGTGATTGAGAAAATTATAATTTCAATGATAATTCTTGCTGACAGAGAACAAGTATTGGTTTCTTGGGAAAAACTTTGCTACAGAGTTGTGAAAATTACATGCATACACACACACACATAGAGAGAGAGAGAGAGAGAGAGAGAGAGAGAGAGACTCGGGATTAGACTTTCTGAAACTGTACCTAGTTTCCTGGCTGAATAGCTTTACTGTTTAGTGCGAGTGATTGTTATGCTAACTGTGGTATATTACGACTTCTACTGTTGATTGGATAGTGCTATTTTCATGGAAGCGTTCCCAATTACGAATGTGTAATTGATTCCAGCCAAGAGAAGGGAATTTAACCAGGTTATTACAACAGCACAGCTGCTCGTGAGCTTTGGTGGTTGTAAATCACAAATGATCTTCAACGGTGTATGCTGTAAGTAACAATCAAAACCCAAAATGCGTTTCTTTTGTTTGTCTAAATTATCTACCGAAGTAGAAAGGGAAAATATATATTGGAACTGGTCGTTCTAATTTAACCCAATATTCTTATATTTATTTTGAAATCATATAAAACCTTGTCAGATTGCAGTCCGATTTTTTTTACATATTTTTTACTCTCTCTCTCTCTTTTCGTAGAAATACGAAAAAATAGGGCCGTGGCATTAATCAAATTACTATTCTGCCGTTCTTCATACCTAAAGTGTAACCAGGGAAAACTTCAGCGAAAAGTAAATGGTATGAGAAGGATTGGAACCTGTATAGTGTTCCCAGTACTTAGTCTTTACAATTAGACCCCATACGCTAACTATAATATAAGTGGTATTGCATTTCTTAAAACTTTGTTCTATACTAAAAGTAGTACCTTCATCATAGATAGTATAAATAATTTTGATGGTAGTAACTATAAGCAGATAAATTAGTGCTTAGGTCTCTATTCTCTAAATATTTAGACTAAAAAGAAACACATGCATGTATATTACAGCTGGGATTCCAAGCTTACATCTGGATTCATGCTAACCTAAAGTTTCAGGCGATAAGACTACCGCTGCAGGCAACTACTTATTGCTATTGAGACGTCCGGTTGTAAAACTATTTATGTCCCATAATGCTTAAAGTTCGATATTGGTATTACTGGATTCTTCATAACCTAATCTTTAATATCAGCCCACGATCATATTATAAACGCATTATTTACCTTTTACTTACCTTTTACATCTTAATTAGAAAACTTTCCAAGGCAAGAATCCTAGGAAATCATTTTCTTTTCTTTCCTTTTCTTAATTTCTGGAAGTAATGCATTGTATATAACAAGTTTTGTAGTCGTATGACTCAGTATTAATGCGTTAAAACTGCGTCTGTGTTAGTGGAAAATAGATTATAATTTTTATTCGCTTAGAGGTAACTCAGGAAATAGTAACTAACTGGATGACATTTTACACGGTCAGATGATGGAAATAGAGTATATCGTAAGAGAAGGTATTACAATTACTAGAAGGAATTCTCAAATATAAGTAAGATTTCCAAACTTCACTATAAAAATCGGATTTTTTAAAAATATATTGCGATTTTAAAGTTTGTATTTTTTTATTTCTATAAGCGTCTTCCAAAAATGCACACATAACTTAGCAGAAACTGTTGTTGATTCCTATTTTGTATTGGTTTGTAGTTCTCTGTCTCTCTCTCTCTCTCTGTCTGTCTCTCTCTTTCTCAATCGACACCATTTTACATCATTTAAAATCGACGGTTCATATTTTCACTTACTAAGATTTAATTGATTCTTAGATGCTCTTTAAGAGTTAGAAAATCTAAAGTTGAGGAACGACTTTTAAAATTACTAGGAGAGACGGATTTCTTTTTCTTTTGGCTTACAATCGTCATATTAACTTACTAAAACAAGTGGCATATACGTTTTAGTTATACTGTACAGTCATTTTCAATAATAAGTGGAGGTTGGAGTTATAAGAAATAAAAGCTTTTTCCTCCAGGAGAATTGTTTCACTCTACGCCTAATAATTAGACGACCAACATGACATTCCATGATATTCCTCCATTTGGAGGAAGAAAAAATAAGTCCATCAGCATCATTTACAGAAACAAGAGATAGATAGGCAGAAATCTCACTCTTGTCTTGTTCAAACACACAGAGAGAGAGAGAGAGAGAGAGACAGAGAGGGAATTTACACATACACACAAAACATAGGGAAAAGACAGATAGAACTAAAGGAAGAGACAAGCACGATACGATATAAGAAAGAAAACACGAGTGAAAGTGATATTAATCATGAAACAATTTCATTGATGTATTACGATCCCACACATACTTATTAATCTATCGACTGTCCAATGATTTGCATTTCGCAGCACAAGTATATTTTTAGAAATCTCGTGGTTTAAAAACAGATCTACAGACTGAAAGTTCAACAAGTTAACTATCGGATTAGTTCCCTACTTACTAAGATGGTGTTATAATTGTATTTGTCAGAGCCAGAAGAAAAACAATTACGCCAGTGACGTGAAAAATGTTTATTCACTACTTTGTATGTCTGCTTAGAAGCTTTTGTAAGGTCACACTCAATTTGATGTAATAATATAGACAGTTTTATGCTTGCTCGAAAAATCTATACTTTAGTCAATTCATGAAAAGAAGTTACTATAGTCTTATTGACGAGGACGAAAAGTATTCTTATCTTGTCCAGGACTCAAACCCATATTACTTTCGCATTGATTCAGGAAGCAAACGCCTTAACCATGAGCTATCTTCACAGCTGAGAAAATATTGCCAAGATTTGTCCTATTAAAACACAACCAGATTAAGGGCATCTGGAGAGTCGTTCAGCGGGCTACCCACGGAATTCTTGAGAAGCACTTGACTATTTTATAATGCTCAGTGGTCTATTTTATAATGCAGAGCAAGCATTTTTTAAACTATTTACTCGATCTACTTCAATACTAAAAGTTTCACCCAAAAAAATGAATGCTGAGAAATATTTATATTGCTAGTTATTATTTTTAAACGAGTACCACGTTTACTTACCTTAATTAGTTAATTTTATAGCATAATTAAATATGCTGTAATTATGACTTAACTGCAGCACTGATAACTATTTCATAAAATGTCTTCTGTTTTTACACATATTCCTCAAAACAATTTTATTAATATTATATCGAGAACAAGAGTCGATGGTCAACATCCGCGCTTAATTTCATGTTACCAACGTTATTATACTCTGAAAGAAAGCAACAGAACGTACGGAATATTAAATTCAAATTAGAACTTCATCTTAAATGAAATAATTTTCACTGATTTCTTTAATTTAAGTATTTAAGATTGAAATTTTACAATCGTTTAATAAATCCTAAAAGTGATATCTTTCTCTATGATTCTACACACAAATAATTCAAGGCATTAAAAACTGACCCTGTGACGAAATGTTCAAACATCTAATTAAAAGAGTTATTTGTTCCTCATATAATAACTCTTAATTTCATAGTCGGATATTATTATTATTGGAAAGGTCCTCTTAATATTTAAATTAATCAAGAAATACATGATAATTCCTTAATTTGTTTGCCCATATATATCATTTGAGGGACGAATATTATACAGTTTTGTGTTTTGAATCATTTCCTTCAATGTATTATTAATCTTGCTATTCATCGTTCGATACAAATACGTTACAAAACATCGTTATTTCATTAAAACGAGAAACAGAAGATATGAAGTTAACATTGTTTACTATATTTTGGTGCACTCTCTTAACGGATGAAACTTTATATTTCCAGATAGTCTTTATTCATAAAATTTAGCTTAGTAAAATTAAATTCACTTTGTATTTTCTTAAACATTTATCAGATAGTCAATATTTGGTATATTAATTGTTCATCATGAATTTAAAAGATCAATTTCTGTAAACTTTGTTTTAGCTGACAAGGGAACCTTCCGTACGTGAAAGTCGAATTCGGAAATCAAAACAAACTCGAATGGAAGCGCATCACAGTTAATCCAAGTATGTGTAATATTAGGCCCGAATTCGAAGTCGTTCTAGAGTTTTGAAGTACCTAACGAAACCATAATATAAACATGATTCAGTTCGTACAAGGCTCAGAATTCGAGAAGTATTTGACTTAGACTTTTAAACAGAAAGTGAGTTAGAAGAAGTCCGACACAAACACATGAACATTCTCATCATCTTTAACAGCATTTTATCTTCAACTATCGACACGGTTGACTCAACATTTCGCAATATACAGTTCTATGACGTCAATATGTGACTATTATAGATGGTATTAATTTCCATTTCAGGATGAACGAGTAGCTACATACTGAGCCCATGACCTGTCTGAGCGTTAACGTACCTCAATAATAACTATTAGGGAAAAGGATGATAAACAAATACATTTGAAACTTTCATCTCTTTTCTGTGTGTCAACTACAGAAACTTCGATAACGGTTCAACTGTTGACTCACAGGTATTGAACCTTATGATGGTAGTTCTAATTATAACTGCCTCACCGTCACGTATTATCTCACGACATTGGGGTGAGGGTCAGCGTAGAGGGAAAACGTTAGACAATCAAATTAAAATGTGAGAATGGGAGCAAAGCATTGAAGTGTGGATGAATGACGGGTTATGGAAGAGAGAAAATATGGTTACTTTGGCAAACTTGAAAGGTTAGTGTCAGGGTGAAACGAGGTCTTGTGAGAAAGGTTGAGTGAGGATGGGGATAAGAAAAGACGTGATGTTAAGTTTGTTTGACGAAAAATAACACCTATGACAAGTGTTACTTTTAGGAACTTAAAAGCAGTAACAAAGTTAATTTAAACTCAAACTCTTAAAGCCGAATTCTATTTGCTATTTGTCTGAAGTATTAGTTCATGTACATATATAAGTGATCAATTCCAAGTAGATAAGTTACTGTAAATTCTGGTGCTCTTCACGCTACAAGAAACACAAACTCTGCTCTCTTGTTTCATATCGTTGCATACATTTTCATAGCAAACTTTCTAAGATCTTTTATTTAGAAATTGTTATAATCGAGTACGATGATCAAACACAATGTTTTTCTACCAGAATATATTGATTGGTTGAAGTCTGACGGCAAACAAAAATCTGTATGAAGCTATTGGGGCTTTAATATCAGTTTTAAATGTCTCAACCCCAAAAATAATTCTTGCAAAACCACATTTACCCTCTGGATTACATATCTGAAGATAGTCAAGGCACACGTTCAAAACGAGAGATACAGAGTTTTTATAGCTTTCTGGCTTTTCTGCCATCTGGAGCGTAACACATTTCACGTTTCGCTATATTACATAGCCAACGAAAGTGCAAACCGCACATTGCAGACCTACTTACTTCCACCTCTCTCTCTGTCTCTGTTTCTTTCTGAGCCATATACATTTGTATCCTTACCAATCCAGGAAGGTAAAGTGGAATATTTAATTAAATCTTGTAATTAGCGGGAATAAGGCTCTTTTGCCGTGGGGAACAAGGACTCCTCTCAACTCTTTCCTTCCTATACCATGCTCGAAGGACATGTAAGTTAGAGCAAAGTAGCTACTTTCAACCTCTTTCTCTCTCTCTCTAGTGGTGTATCTTTGCTTTGCAATGTGGTGGAGGGGAAACATATAGGGCTGTTTCGGCTACTTATCCTTTGAGTATATGGTCATTCATAACATAAACCTCTTCTTCAAGTTCGCGAGGCAATGTACTTAATTAGTTCATAGATAATCAATTGCTGTGGCTAAACATTTAATTCGAGATTTCTTTAGCTTATGTTGACGTTTTGCCCTTAACCCTTTTTTGTGCGTATGGTTGAGTTAAAGCCTAAATATTGCAAGTGAATCTATAACCCTTCTGAGTAGGCAAATACAATTTACACACTCAAATTTCTTTAAAAAGAAAAGGCTTTCCGTGATAAGAGCAGGCGTCATAAATTGAGCCACTTAAACTATCTAGTAAACGGAACAGTATAATTTGTTGAAGGATAAACCTGTGTAAGTCACACGTACGCAATTGTTTCTTCAACTGCGCAAAAAGCTTGTGTTGTTTTTGTCTAAAGATTTATATTTTTTTGTCTCGAAAGCATTAGAGAACCATAAAATGTTTTGACAAAATTTCCGCAAGTCTATCTACATCGGGTATATGGTAGATAACAGAAGTTTTTTGACGAATTTTTTATATAGTTTCTTAAGTAAGACGTTACGTTTTCCCTCCTCCTGTAAAATTATACTTTAAGTTGTGACACTTTTCGTGGAAACTTGAACATTAGAAATTAAAACACATTTGTATCTTTCTCTTAATGTTAAGCACATTGCACATATACTTATAGAAATATTATCACGAAGACTAAATAAATTCATATTACTGAACTGTTGGTTAATATTCAACTATTCAAAAAATGCAACTTATTTCTATGATAAATGGTACCTTATATAAAGTATCCGTATAAATTAAAATTTGTCAATCAGAAAACAGACACTTTCTGTTATGGTAGTATCATGCAAAATGTATAAGGAAATGTATATGCTAACATCAGTGTATAACACTAAGGTCCGATTGCGAAGACGGAGCTTAGTCTTAATCTAAGTTAAACTTAGGCTTAAACAATAATTTTCAAGAGCATTAGTTTACCGTAAACCATGGTCAAGCCTAGGCCTACATTTTTGCAATCGGCAGAAGAGATGTAAAGGAAATGCACACAGCAATCTGATATCGTACTCCTAGACGAAAAGTAAAATTTAGAGAAAAGGATTCATAAAACATATCTAAAGAATGTGTAAAAGTTAGGCCTAAATAGTGTTCAGTGGTCTTCACATACTTCCAATCATTTCACATACTTTAATACATATTATTATAAATATTACGTCTTTTGCATTGTCCATAGCACTACTTCAAACATTTAATTCAATTTATGTCATTGATTAATGCAGTTCATATTAATTTGAATTCCTAGATTCACAGTAAAGAATGGAATCAAGAATATACTTCAAAATGTAGATTCTTGACTAATCACTCGATCATTTTTGTTTACTTTCGTATTCGATAAAGTTTGTTTCTCGGTGTTTGACATTTCTACTCTTTCCTTTGTATCTGCCTTGGGACCATTTCAACATGGTATGTTACTACTAAACATACTAGGGTTTCATATTTGCAGATAGGTATAAGATAAAATGAATTGTAGGGGCGGTAACAGCACTATGGCATACGCCCTTCCCGATTTGCGGATAGCGAAAGAAAATGTAAATTGACAATGAGGTGTTTCCTATTACATATGCCGCAAGCTAACGGCACTCATCTACATTACTTCAATACAAAGCGTTTAATGAATAAACAGCAGCTGAAGTGGCTATGACGACAGTTGAAAAAGTTATTGATTTTTTTTGTTTTTCGCTATATATGATCTAAGGTAAAAATTATTTATGTTAAGTATTTTTTTTAAAATAATTTTTAAATAAATAATAATGTTAAATGATAACAATATTTAAATAGGGACAACATTCAGATTTTGTGACTATAGTTGATCAAACTATTTGGTGTTAAGGTTAGTTTTAATGAAATGCAAAATTCTGTAAGTGAGTCCTTGTTGCTATAAACTTAGTATAATCTAAATGGCTGCCGAATGGTTAAATGGGCAGCTCACTTTACCCTATTAAACTATAAACATCAGTAGCATTACAAGTAATTTAAAATACATGTTATTTTTAATATTATTTTAAGTCACTTATTTAATGCGTTGTAAATACGAAATCAGAAGAATTTTGAGTTTGATACAATTAAAATTAAGATTGTTACAAGATAAATGACGCTTCCAGTGTTTGTGGAATGGGAGGTGATGAAAGTGAAATATGTTGAGGTTTGTTTCCAGACATTGGGTTTACTAAATAACACAAATATTTGTATTAAAATAAGTTAATTTTTCCTATATTGCTGAAGAAGAAGAATTCATGTCTACTTTACCCTCCTATGTTAGGTAAAATGGCCATTTCGTTGAGTTGCAGAGAAACAGCAGTATAACAAATCACAGCTCAGATATTACAATGACGTTTTTCTTCTGGAAACTATATTAAATTATATACTGTAATTTTTCGTCCATTTCTTTAAGAAAATAAGATCACAAAAATGAACTTTTCTTAATGTGTCCAATGAATCCTTTCTCTTTCTACTTCTTTCTCTATTGCGCTCAGACATTATGCTAGGAAATTACGTTAACTGTTCTTTGAAAATCGTCTTGCCAACGTATTGTGCATTATAGGCCTAGTTATTTTTTTTTCATGGACTAATATTAACATTGATAATTAAGAAATGTGTAAGTAAATCCTACGGATTAAATTAAAATATCGCCTTATAAGGAACACTAAATTTACGTTTATTGATATATTTATATTATTTTACAAATCGTAATTTTTGTTTGGTGTAACGACAACTTCTTTATTCTTTTTGTGTGTGTGTTATTTGCATAGATGTGCATTGTGTCAAAACTTCTTTAAGATATTCGAAGCGGGTCATACGTCTGGCTTTACTTGCAATTCATTTTTATGTAATTCCAAATGTTCATAAAATAGTAAGAGAAGATTTCAAAGGACAAAAGTAGTGGATGAGACTTCCTTCTGTAAATATAAAGTTTGGATATTGTCAATCATTTTGTCAAACATTTTCTTTAAATCGTAAATTTCATGTACAATCTGATATGTCTGTTTGTTTTAATTAAATAAAAGGATAACTTCAAATTCAAGTTTAAATAAGGAAAAAACCTTAGGACCGCAATCCCTGGGCAGCAGTTTGTATCTTAGCAGGTGGAACAAAATCTTTAATTTTAGCGTCCTTCGAAAGAGCCAAAGCATACAACGCATTTTCCTTTTCGTCATTTGGTGCCTCCGAAACCGGCGCTGGAGCAAGTTTCCCCTTCACTCCCCCTAGTTGCGGCTCAGGTAATCCTTCTTACTTTCGCGAATCGCCCCCTCCGACACTTGTCTCTGGGTCCGCCACTGCCAAATATCTCGATGCATTTTTAGCGCCCTCGAATGAGAACGAGGAAGTTCCATATTTTGTCATGTCTGTCTATCTATCAGTAACTCCTTGTAGGTTTCAGTAACTACAAGTAAGAATAAGTCATCCAGCGCTGGATTCCTCAGAGTCTGAAAGAGTAGAGGAAAGAATGACTGACTCGAAAACTGTCAATGCCATTTGAATTGCTATTTTTTTTTTCATTCTAAAAATGGATGCTATGAATTCACTAAGAGCAGTTAATGAGACACAGATATCAACATGCACGGCAGTGCATGAGCCAAGTTCTTCACGTCAGAAAACGTCAGCACTGCCAGAAGCATGTTATACAGGAACAAGAGTTTATGGCAAAATCGACGATTTGGGGGCCCCGTAAGAAAAAAGATGTTAATGATAGGAATATGAGCTTTTGCCGTTAAGGAGATATGGTAAATATGTGCAGATGTACAAAATTTCATATTCGTATCTCAAACTATGTTCTAGTTGTGGACCCCTGAAATTGCACATTTTA